>VWXS01000158.1:0-57709 GCA_028584115.1 Stagonosporopsis vannaccii | reverse complement strand
TACCCTAGCAGTTATAAACCTTAAGTAATATTCTTAAATTTAGGTTGCAATCTACTCTAATTTAAAAAAAGTATAAGAAGTAGTAAAGTAGCTTACTAAATTCTATACTTAGTATGCTTAAGCACTATATAAAGGGGGGAGCTATTTTATTATATAAGCTAGTTTTAGCTTAATAAAAAATTAGTAAGCTTTAAGTAGCTAATAAGGCTGCTATATAATAAAAATTATATAAAAGAAAGTAAATTTAGGTAGAAAGGACCCTAATAGCCTAAAATAGCCTATATCTAGCTATTCTAAGCAAGTTTAGGGCGCGTACTAATAGGAAGAAGGCAAAGAAGCAGGTACACGCTTAAGAGGGTAAGCCTTCCTAAAGGCACTATAAAGTATATAATTAGGCTAGATATAATATATAAATATATAAAAAAGCTATAAAAGTAGATTCTAAATAATATTTAAGCCTATATAACTCTATATTTAATAGGGGTTAGGTATAAAGTTTATAGTAACACCCTAAGGTAGTAGGGTCTTGGCAAAAGTAAGCAACTTGCCTGTTAAGCAATTTGCCCATAGGGTACGTTATTTAAAATATAGAAATTAAATTGCTTGCTACAAAAAGACTATATATATCTACTTAAATAGTATAAGTATAGCAACTATAGCTTTAGACCTTAGTATGTCTAGCAAGCAGAGAAGCTGGTTTGTCCTTTGCAATTAGCTGTGGTTGAAACCTTGCTGCTCGAGCCGCTGCCCTTGTTGACGCCCTTGTACTCCTGGCAGACTTTCTTCACGCTGGACCCGCAACTGCTCTGGATGTTGGCAACATCGCCGTAGTTGGAGTTAATGCCAACAAGCTCAGACACGCCCTTAGCCTTAACACCTGAGATGTTCACATTCCTGGGTCCTCCGTTGTTGGTGCAATCACCACATCCACGGTAGAGCTTCCCGGCGTTGACGACAGTAAAGTTCTTGATAGTGACAGTGCCACGACCGTTATGCTGAACAACCTTGTCGCTTGCTTCCTGAGCACCGCCACCTTCGATGAGGACATCCCCAGTTCCGAGGGCAGAGATCGCGTCTGTTGGCCGTGTTAGTAATGTGTATGTGAAACGGGATCATCAAGTACTAACCCTCGCATACGTCTCTGAACCAGACATTCTTCAGGGTGCAAGCACCCTTGCAGTGTATGCCCTCAAGCTGATTCTTTCCAATGATGACGTTGGACAGAGAAGCGCCGTTCTCAAGGATGAAGACTGCGCTGTCGCTGCCGGTATCGGCGTCGGTGTCGCAAGCCCTGCCACGATCGTATTCCTTATTGCCCATATCCTTAGAACCAGAGATAACACTGGGAGAAGCAAGGGAGATGATGGAACCAGATCGGGTCGGGATGTTCAGTGTCTGGCCAGCGGCAAGGCCCACCGCGGCACTGAGAAGGGCAAGCTCGAAACGCATGGTGAAAGTTGCGAAATGGCTAACTCAAAGATTATGGAGTAGATTTAGGCTGCGGTTGCTGGGACTGCTGTTCTGATTTGTGAAGATAGAATGTAGCTGAGCTACACTGTTACTTATACTTCTTCGATCTGAGCCGTGCACCACCGCAATCACCCATTCTGGTAGTACGAGCACTCCACAGTATCGCCAGTTGATCCGGTAATCTATCCAGAGTAGCTTCGATTGAGCTGTTTGGTGGAACAAACCTCTTCGCTGACTAGCCAGGTTGATCTTTCGAGACTCTCCATACAACATTTAAGATGTCAAGCATGGCGCCCAGAACCGGATGCTGACTTTTTACACCTCTATCTCTCGTTATTGACTAGGCCTTTACAGTTCAGTGTGGGGGACAGGGTATTTATTGGTGGACGACCGACGCTCAGGTAAATCTCCGTCTTGGCGCACTTAATGTGCCGGTGAACCAAGACGCGGATGTCCAACCTGAAATTCGTGGGGTTTGTTTATCTCGACTTGGCAGTAAATTCGCCGCGGTTGGCAAACAGCATGCGCGACATTTTATTGGACAGTGTGATCCTGCTTGGCTTGTATGAGAATGAATGAGACGCCGGAGCACAGGGAATGGTTGACGCTCAAGCGTGCTCGAAAATCCTCCAATGTGTTCAGGATTTGGCCAATTCAAGACCGGAGCATTGAGCGTCCGCAATTTTGCGGTCAGTGAGCCTTTGTTCAGTCCATCCCGTGCGCCCGCATGCGCACGCGGTCTTCACGAACGAGGCTCGTGTCGTAATGAGCCTTCTGAGCAGATTATTCTGGGATGACAAGTCACTTGGTACAACAAATAGAATGACTTGACAGATTGCTATTAAAGTACTTCATGGTCCAAACGACATCTGGATGCTTAGATATTTACCAGGAGGCCATGTGAGGACAAAGAAAGTGAATGAAACCCTGACTCAATATTATAGTTAAACTTCGGAGCACACGTGCCACTCCCAGCCCGTCTTGCTGCAGCAGTCGATGCGATCGAAGTCCTTAGATGAGGCGCTTCCGGCACTGGTGTCGAAGGTAATTTCCTGGCCCTCGTGGACGTTGGTTGAGCCAGGCCAAGCGAAGGGGATCCTCTTTCCATTGCCTTCTACTGAGACGGTACGTCTAGGGCTGACTTGTCCCCAAGTATCGAATATCTTACTGATAAGAATACCAGGCTTGGCCTCATCGAAAGTGGCGGTGATGTGGAAGCGCTCGTGACCCCAGTAGTAAGAGCCAGTGAACCAACTGAAGTGAATCTTGCGCGATCCGACAGCACCATCAACGCGGTAGAATATGCCTTGATTCCAGCCCGGGCCATATACATACAGCTCGTCCTGGAACACGTTAAAGGTGTAGGACCCAAGAATAATTTGACCCCTGACACTCAACTTTATCTGTGTGGATGAAGCATCAAACATCCTGACAGCAAAGGGTAGAGCAAGGTCGAAAACCTCTCCATACCAGCGGCGATCACTAGGTCCAGGAACCATGGGAACTCCTTCGGAAGGATCACCACCACAAATTTTAGTGTAGGATGGAGCCGTCGGCTGAGGCTTGGGGACAGTGCAAGTAGACTGGGCTACAACTACGGTCTTGAATTGAAGCGCCTCAGTCGTCGTCAAGGGTGCGTCTGTGGTTACAGTGACAGTAGCAGTCGTGGTCGCTGTAATGGTAGAAGTGCCAGTAGCAATCAGGGAGCAAGCAGCGCTGATCTTGTCGGTGGGCCAGGCACTGATGGAGGTAGGAGTCGCAATGGCCCGTTTCTGAACTCCGTTTAATTGAGCAGCCATGGTGTCGTTGAGCTTGGGCATAGATGAGTCATCTTCGGAAGTTAGAGTGGTGACAGCCACAACGGCAACCTCGTAGGGATCGACGACGATATCTGTCTTGATCTCTGCTGTGCCGTTATCGGCACGCCGGGCGTGTCGTTGGTCGTACTGGCCAGCATAGGCTGTGATCACAGCGGCTGTGGTGTATGTGGTAGAGGTTTTGGTGACTGTAACAATCTGCAATGCAGGCGTTGAGGTAGCAGTGGCAGTGGCAGTAGTGGTTGCGGTAGTTGAAGGCTGGCTGTAACCGATGAAGCTAGTACAGAACTCTTGGCCGCTGGACTTGAGGTAGGCCAAGTCGTTCGGACAGACAGGAACACCATCGTTCGTCGAGTCTGTGAAACCGAAGCTGTATTGGATAGTGTAGTGATCATCACCACGCCACTGGCCATCGTTGGTAGCGAAGGACTGGTCCCATTCCTGCGTATACATGGAACAGTACTGACCCTCAGAAACGCCGTTCTTGAGCAGGATGTAGGTGTTGAAGTAGCGACACAGCTGAGGCTTACCGTTGGCAGGGGGGTGCTCTACTGCGTACTTGTTGTGCTGTTGACAAGCGGTAGCGCAGAGCTTAGCATCAAATGCACCTGCGGTGAACAGCTGGTAGCCCATGTACGATCCTTGCTTGTTACAATCAAGTGGGGCGTTGATGGCGTTGTTTTTGAGTTCAGTCTGTTTGTAGCCGTCGACGGATTGAGTCACCAGAGAAGTGTAACCGTTACTTCCTGCGATAGCGACCTCGAATTGCTCACGCCATTGGCCCTTGTTGGTTGCGGTGTCTGTGTAAACAGGACCTCCCCAGAATGAGCACTTGATATTGGCAATTGCTTCAGGATCTATGCAGTTGGAACCAGGATTCTTTGAAGGGTCACGCTCCACGACTAATTGCGCTCAGTAGGTGTACAAAGTGAGGAATCATGTGCAAACTTACATATGTTGAAGCCAAGACATCCAGCTTTTGAGTTGCACTCAGAAGCGCACTCGGATGGGTCGTAACTTGTAACAACTTTGTAACCGAGGTATCCATAAGCACTGCTAGCTCCTTGCAGATTGGTGAAAGTGTTGAAGTATCCCGATGGAGTGGACGCGGCCTTAGCCACAGATGCAATTTTGGCGTCGGCTCGGAAGTTGGCAGCAGAGGAAAGATCAAAGCCGTAGGTGTTGGGGTTGCTGGGTTCAATATCGCAAGCTGCCCGCTTCAAGTGCCGCCTTAGTTTTGCCGCAGCTGTCGGCTGGGATACTGGCTTTACGTCAAGAGGGTCAGAGGCGACTTGAGAGGCAACGGCAGCGAGAGCTTCACTCTCAACAAAGGGAACAATCTGCTCCTTCAATCCGGGGATGATGTTGATGACTGGGTCAGGAGTTGCATCCACTCCGGCGAAATCGATGTCTTGGGCGCCCACGACAACAAGGGCTGCGGCCGCACTAAGAACAATTGAAGATCGCATTGCACAAGCAGATGCTCGAGTCAATGAGTAGGTGATTGCGAAGTGGTTGCTTGCTGATCCTTCCTAGATCCGGGCCAGGCTTATATAGTCTTCTTCGTAAGTCTGAATCGTCTGTGGTCTGGAGAGGCATCCAAGAGATTGTCCTTGTCAAGTGCGGCGTGTCCGTAGCTGAGCCCTTTGAGATCATCGAAGGCCCTCCGGCATAGCTGAGCGGATGCAGCGACGAAGGCGAACGGGGTTCGAGAACGCTGGGTTACTATCTAAAAGGTATCGGCCTGTCTGCGATACTGACTCTCTCTGTGACCGAACATGTAGATGGCGGCAGTAGTATCACGCTATAGTACCACGCTTTGTCCTCCACACGGTCAAAACGCGCGACAAGACTTCCATTCTTGCGCGTGAGGCTGAATTGCAATCTCAGCACCCCTGCAATTTGGACGCTGATACCTCAAGGGTGGGAGCGTGCACTGCAAGATTGGCAGCTGACAGCCTCGCGACAGCCGAAGACGATGAGGCCACGCACAGATGTGCCATGCACTCCTGAGTATGCCGTGAGACTAGCCGCCTTTGATAAGACCTAGTCTTTTTTAGCAGAACAAGCTAAGCGAAGGTGATCAAGCGAGCACGGGAAACATCCGCTAGCATAAGGGCCTTCCCGTTGTGGCCTCAGTTTGACCCCTTTCGACTATTGGCGGTCAATCCCTCGGTAAGCCACGCGACATGCCCCAGCAAAGGAGCCGCTTCGCCAAGTGACCATAGCGCGGACTCAGTCTTCAATGAAAGGAAGGAACGTGCAGCATGATTGGGTGTCCCCAATCTATTGTCACATCGAGGGTATGTTTAGGACAGTAAAAGAATCGTTCCTCAATGCAATTCCTTTTGTTGAAGCGGAGCAAGTGTCTATACCGTATAGAGCAACAGCTGTGTAATTGTGGGTCACACCAGAATGACAGGGACAGTGTGTTCGAAGGCGAAGTCCAGGCTGCAAAGGCCTTGCGTGGCTTGGCGTTCGCTTCTTTGGCTTCATAAATATACAACATGGGTAACAGTGCCGGGATCGTGCTGTTTGTGGGGGTGTATACAAGATGCTACTCCACAGTCATTTGCACTAGCAACATCCAACTAGCAGCTTCACGAGCTCGATCAACCCGGCTGTGTATGCGTTCGGAGTGAAAGCATCAGGAGACATTGAAATTTTCAGACATCGCACGTCAAGGTCTGAAATGTAGGTCGGTGAGTGCGAGCACAGGATTGGCCAATGTCGAGTCTCTCTAAGACTCGTTTGCCATCTGGGTGTCGGAGCATGTCAGAAATGTGCGCAGCACGGTCGGCAGCACGACGCTCGGGGCAGCCTGACATCCTAGTCATCCGTGCCGAGACGCGACAAGATGATCTTTGATCGACGGATTCTCCAGCTCAGACCAGGTTCAAGGTTGAGGCTGACCCGCTGAATCACTAAGGCTGAGGGCAAACTTGAGTTGCCCGCCTACTGTGGCACCGGCGACATTTTGGTGGTTTGACACACATGCTGGATTGCTGGCAACTGAGTGCTTAATTCGGCCAAGGTAGGGATAAGACACATGGTTGACCAGTATTCTTTATATTGACTGCAGCCCTGGAATTCTGATTGATCAATAGCAATTTTCACCAAGGCTCTGCAGTCGTAAGGCTCCCGTGAACTTGGCTAATCCACAAGTAGAGCGGAGCAGCTGATATCAAAATCAGTGAGATCGGTCTAGACTCAAAGCTCTTTTGAGTAAGCCTTTCGTTATGTTGATAAGCGGGACCGATGTCAAGCTGGTCTGGCCAGTATTAGGCCTTTTGATTCGACTTTGTCCACTGTCTTTGACACTATGATACCGCTGTATCTATGCAAATTTTCTAGGATGTCCTTTGTCATGCGGCCCAGGGTATGAGGACAAACAATACTCCACGTGATTCTATGCGTTCTTAAAACAAAACCTACCTAGACTACACGAGATATTTGCCATTTCTTAGGCGTGTCCAAGATGTCCTCGGGTATTGAACAGAGTCTTTAGGTACAATAGTACTAAGAGAGGACTGGGGGCCGGACGAAAATGGTAGAACGAAACTCTTAGGTCAGCTTGTCCAGAGTACCTCTTCATGGTCGGTTCGTTCGTCAGGCACATACGCTTGTTCCTGCTGCCCACCGGACAGTGTTGTCGTCTACTGCGTAGACCAATCAACCGAAGAGAATAATTCTAGAAGAGGGAATTTGGGTATCTCATTGATGAAGACAAGCGCCACTAAATGCACAACGTACGTATATATAAAACAAAGCATATAAGCTTGGAATGTAGGACGAGATGATGGAATCCGACGTGGAGTGTGACTAGACCTACCGCGAATGACCCGACGCCAGGACTTTGGCAAAAGTCTGTCGAGGTGATCGGGAAGTATGCCAGAATGAGCGTGCGAAGGCATAATCAAGACAACAGTGCGGTGGCAAAGTTTAAAGTGACGGTGTTTGGTGCTTAATAGAATGCGTCGGGGTTGTTGTCGTGTCCTGACTGCCCATAATTACCTCCAACATCATCTAGGCTTCTGTACTGTGACTGGCCACCTCCACCGCGACCGCGACCACGGCCGCTTCGATCGCCACGGTAGCCAGCTCGATTCCCACGATTATTATACTGGTTGTTTCTATGAGCGCCACGGCCACGGTTCTGGTTGCCTCCGCGGTATCCTAACGAACGATGGTCGTCTTTGCTTCGCGCATTGTGCGTACGATGGTCGCCGTGCTGTTGGTTGGGCTCTGCAGAACGCTTACGGTAGGACTTGTTTGGGAAATAACTTTCCCATTCGCTCTCGTTGGCAGTTTCCTCTTCGATGCGCAACATCTGCTTCTCACCCACCACGCTGTCGAACTCGAAAGCCTGGTCGTCAGCCACGGGGTGCCAGTTTACGATGCGCGCTGCGTCTGCTGGGCGTCCGTTCTTACGAATGGCTAGGACGACGGTTGGCGTTGGGTTCTCAGAGTAGTATTTCGCCGTTTTTGGCACAGGTTCGACTCGAGCAGCCCACAGCTTGTTCTCGAAACAGGAAACGCCAGTGACCTTCCATCTGACCTTGGCCCCAATACCGCCAACCTTATCAAGTATACTCTTGGGACATGGCTTGGGTGTGATGAGGATGCTGTTGGCAAGAAACCGGACATCATTGTCTGACGTGGCTTGAGGGAGCTTTACCAGCGAAGTCAACTTTTCTGTCATATTCGCGGGAATCATGTATCCAGTGTAGAAGACCGTCTTCTTAATTTGATACGGTAAAGTGCCGGCCGGTGCCGTTCCATTCTTTACTTGGGTGTTGTGCGCATTCATAAGCTTCTGAATCTCGGCAATTTCAGCAACAGGGTCCAGCTGGGTGGCGTTCTCGGCGACCTGGATGACTTCAGCCACGATCGGCTTGCGGTTTCCCTTCAATTGACCAGCCATGAGATCTTTGTTGAACTGGAAAAAGAAGTCGCGAAAGCCTTTTGTATGCTTTACGCGATCTTCATAGATTCGCAGCTCCTCCGCATCCTTGTATGTGTAAACGATATCCTTGAGCAGCTCTTGCTTGAACTCCATGGTGTTTCTGAACTTTTGCCCCGCAGGTCCAATTGCAGGCTTGAGACAGACCATGTCGAAGTTGAGTTGCCTGCTTCTGACGATGCGCTTGATGAGGTCTCCAAAGTTGGACTCGCCGCGACCGGTGAGGAGAACGCTAAGAGCATCTTTCTGCTGCATCGATTGCTCCACGAGAGTAACAATGTGTTCGTTCCACCATCCAGCCCAGCCGCGCTTCTCTTCCCTGTCGGCACCTTCGCCAGTCGCCCCGAGAATGCTGGCGTCGTGCCACCAGCCTCCGCTCATGAACATGTCGGGACTGCCCAGCTGGCCTATGGTAGCGCTGTTCCATAGCTGTTTGTTCGGGAGTGGGCTTGCGAATACTGCGATCGTCAGCACTGACGGGAGAACAAGGATGCACAACGCGCACAAGTATTGTCGAAGTCGTATACATGAATGGCTTTGATCTCGTTGACAGCTGGCAAGTCCTTGTCATCACATGACCACCTCTTCAAGGCAGTCACCGTGTGGTATGTTGGCTTGCCATTCGAGCCTGCGACGGCAGGCCTTGTCGATGTTGCTAACATGGAAAGTGCGGAGCGGCAGGCGGGCCAGATAGAGAATCGCTTGGGGGTCGCGAGTAGCATTCGCTGCTTTGGTGTCGGTCGCGGCGTCAAGTGGAAGCGTGCAGTCCACAGAGGCAGGTTACTGGCCGACCGTGGCACAACACGCGGGTGTAGAGGGCTGATCTAAAGAAAGGCGTGACGGTGCAGTTCGCGCTAATTGCCTGGTCTGTGCTGCCCGCGCTGCCGCATGAGGTCACTGCTGGGCAGTCTCCTTCGACCACAACCACATCATCTGCGCATGGGAGCAACAGAAGGCAACGATACAGAGTCCGAAGACGCGTGTGTGATATGTCTCTCAGGTATCACCGAGAGAGCTATCACGAGTCCTTGTAACCACTACAGCTTCGACTTCGTGTGTCTCGTCAGCTGGCTCCAAGAGCGGTCCACCTGCCCCTTATGTAAGCCATGACACCACCCCTGCGCCTTCAAAGTGGTAACCACAGTCAGGCAAGACAGAGGTAGCAGCCGTTCAGTATGATTGGCAAGGACCCGACGACTTCAAGAGCTACAGCATTCGCTCTACCAACACTTCAAGCAGTCAAGCTGTAGCTTATAGTCGCGAACCACGTTCATTGGGTTTTGCTACGAACGGGCTGCCAAATCGAAGAAGATGCACCCATCGTCCCTTTTCACCACCTGCAGATGATCCTGCCTTACTCAGACGTCGAGAGGTCTACCAAAGGGGTCTCTTCTCAATGCATGTCGGGAGTAATTGTTATTCACGCTACCGCGACATCACTGCTGAGGCCATTGCTGGAGATGCGGAGCTCCAGTCCAAAGCCCGCACCTGGATTCGCCGTGAGCTACGTGTCTTTCGGTTTCTGCATATAGATCCTGCTGGCTCGACCTCCCAAGTAGCGACGACCAGTAGCAACGCTGAATTCCTGCTAGCATACATTGTGTCTTTCCTGAAGATGGTAGATATAAGAGCAAGCAATGGGCATGCTGAGAATCTTCTGGCAGAGTTTCTGGGTCGAGAGCCTGCGAGGCTGTTTCTGCACGAGCTGAATGCTTGGCTGCGAAGCCCATACATTAGATTGAAAGACTGGGACGAGAATGTGCAGTATAAGGAGCCCTGAGCTTTCATCTGTCCGAGTACAGACAGCATGCCCACTTGCAACGCCTCCGGATGCAAATTTACATTTCCCTGTGGACGCGAGTCTATGTGCCACCACGTGGACTAACATAGGATGTCCCTTTCTGAACATATATGCTGGCCATACCGGGTCATGGACCAAACGCTGTCACACTCTAACTTTTCTAAGGCTACGAAGTCAACAGGCTCGGAGGCATTCACATTGTTCCCAGAGCGTCACGATCCCCAGAGACTCCATTCCGCATCTTCAAGATACCAACTGATCCGCCCACATAATCCAGCTTCGTCCATTCGTTCCCTCGGCCGGGCATCCAATACAAACATAGTACTCTCTGCCTATGTTGGCACCTTTTTGGGTGACGGAAAGCTGGGTACGCTGCGCAGAGTAGCAGCTGCGACAGGAAGGCAGGCGCGGCCGGGCAACAGGAGCCGGTGCGCTCACGATTGCGGTTGCAGTCTGACGGTCGTCAGTCACGACACATGATACCTTCTGAGAGATGTCTGACTGCTTGAGTGTTATACGTATTGTTGATAATGATAGGTTGTTTCTTGCGAGAGAAGCCGAGAAAACCCATTGTTGTGGTCGCTACTTCGCGTCACCAGATGTAACCAAAGTTGTGAATATGTTCTTGATCTATGGAGCAGCAGAATTTTTTGTCATGCTCTCTGTACTTGTATCTCCTACTGTCAAGGTGGGCTGAGAGCATGTGTACCGCCGTGCAAGCCACAGGATTGCATGGGTAAGCGATATCCAATGATCAACGCGATATTTCCCGAATTGTGTACGCGCACATCCCATAGCGCTTAGCTTCATGATGGATGCGCTGGGTGAGGATTTCCTGTTGTCCAGAAGAGTGTTTGGATCGGTATTGCGCCAATACTTAGCCATCTCACTTAGCTTTGGAGTGTTAGTTTCCTCTGGACTAGCAAAGTTGCACAACAGGTGGTCAACTTTACAGTCAAAGAAGATCCAACAACTATCAGTATAATGCTGAACAGCGATGCAACGATGAACAGCTTCTTCTTCAGTGGAAGACACGGCAAACAACCTCATGCGCGCGCTATCGGTTCGGACCGAGCCCTCGCGAAGAGACATGTACTACTGGTTGACAGACGCCACTACTTCTCGGCAATTAGATCTGAAACAAAATTTGCATGTGCTTAACGTACCGAACACCACGTGTGAGATTGGTGTGCTTAAGCGCTGTGTTGATCAGGCGGTCACGGTCAATACCATTGTGCCACCCTGAATTGTCACTCGCGCATTATCAAGGAAGTCGTATATCGTGCTGAGACTTGAATTATTCGTAACTGTTGATCTTTAAAGCTGATTTGTATTAGTGGTGTCTCATCTGCAATACTACTGATTGCTTGAAGCTTACCGGTTCGATCATGTAAGTAACGTATCAGACGGCATGTCTCATATTCTCAGAAGGCCAATCGAACCGATTTGCTCGACGCAAAAAGTAGCACATCACACAAGATCATATTTAGATCAACGTCAGTAACTTGTCACTTTGCGATTGTGGCCTGAGCAGACTCGAAATGCTGTAGTTGACTTTAAGTTGCCGTCTTCGTCATCGACAATGATACGACCGAGGTGCATCTTTGGCCCGAACGTACACTGGATGAGGAGATTCTTCACACATTTCTACTGACTGCAGTCACGCTGATATATGCCTTCTATGTAGCCTTTTTTTTCTTTTGGCGTCCACACAGGTGCTGTTGCGAGGTTCGAGCGACCGGACAAAACCTACACTTCCCATAAATTCGATTCGAGGTTCGCCAATTGTCCTAGCCTGATACAGCACGGTTCCTGTGTATGATCGCGATCCAGGTCTGACAGCCGCGGAAATCAATTGCTAACAATACAAGAGCGGTAAGATTGTAGTACGCTGCGCTCTTATAATCCAGCTCACGACATGACCACGAACAGGATTATTGGGTTTCTATTACAGACTGTAAATTCGTTTCAATCTTGTTATTGCTCTTGTTGAAAATATGCCCTTCCAGGGCAGTACCGTTAGTTGGAGGCTACAGTCTATTTTTAGTCGGCTCCGAACATCTTGGGCGACTGCGCGTCCACCAATTCCGACTCCATCAGGACAAGACGTGTGTCCCGAACTTGGATCTCGACCTTGAATCTCAATAAACCCTATTCCGTGTGATTTTTTGCCAAAGCCTAAATACTAAAACTTCATTAAGCCATCCATTAAACAGCTGATACGCTCTATAGCTTCCCTGGTCATCCATGGTGGGACGTTGTTCATGCAGGTCATGATGCAGGTCATGTCGCAAATCAGCTCTAAGGTGATCTCGAAATTGATGCGGTGCTAAGAAATCATCTGAGGGAGGTGTGCGTTCATCCTCGAAGCTCGGGCGGTGCAGGGTCTCAAGCTTGATCACTACTGAGCTCCTCCCTGCTTCTTATTGTTCCTCTGCCCTTTAGTACACGTACCCGGCTCATATTCCATTCCTTTCTTTTATATCCCTCCTTTCGTGCATTTTATTGCCGCAGGTCCAGCGTGTTCGCCTCTCTTCGCCATCTTCGACGCCCCGGAATGCCTTCTGTACATGACAATCCCTTCGAGGACCAGGGATACGATATGCAGGACATCGCATCGAATAGACCTGTGAACGGCCATCATTACACTGGCTTCCAAGGGTAACGGCTGACGGTTCTCAGGAATATTACAATCTTCCCGAACGGATCGATGATAGTGAACGCCTCTTGAGCAATGCTTCTGGATACCCACTACCATTCGAGCAGAGACTGCCTTATACAAGCCCTATTTATCCAAAGTCATCCTCTTCTGTCTACAGTCTTACAGAGACTTATGCGCCTCATGCGACTGAGAATCGTCTTCCAGATGGATGCAATAGACACCACGATGACCATGCGCCGTCCGGTATATTCGGACATGACTTTGAAGCGCGAGAGGACGACTCGATTTCTTCTAAGCACAACGAAGGGAGCTGGCTGCAACGACAGCTACAACCAGCCCCTGAGGGCAATGGTGTAAAGCGGTCCAGAACCCGTAAGGTGAAGCTAGTGCAAGGCTCTATCCTCTCTGCAAACTATCCAGTTCCCAGCGCTGTTCAGAATGCTGTCGAGCCTCGCTATCGTAACGCGGAAGGAGTCGATCAGGAGGAGTTTTCACAGCTACGCTACACTGCGGCTACCTGCGATCCCAATGACTTCACCCTAGCAAACGGTTACAACCTACGTGCTCGTATGTATAATCGACATACGGAGCTTCTGATTGCCATCACCTATTACAACGAAGACAAGACACTACTCGCGCGGACGTTGCATGGCACGATGAAGAATATCAAAGATATCGCCAACTTGAAACGATCTCAGTTCTGGGACAAGGGTGGACCTGCTTGGCAGAAGATAGTGGTAGCTCTGGTCTTCGATGGCATCGATAACGTCGATGAGGAAGTTTTCGATGTGCTAGCCACAGTCGGTGTCTACCAAGATGGGATCCTCAAGAAAGATGTCAACGGCAAGGAAACAGTAGCGCACATCTTCGAATACACCAGCCAGATCTCGGTCACACCAGACAACCATCTCGTCAGACCCGGGGCCGGTAGAGAAAACGACAATCTCCCTCCCGTTCAGCTGATCTTTTGTCTCAAGCAGAAAAATAGCAAGAAGATCAATTCGCATCGATGGCTTTTTAACGCTTTTGGCAGAATCTTGAATCCGGAGGTCGCGATCCTCATTGATGCTGGCACCAAGCCAGGTCACCGATCATTACTCGCACTATGGGAAGCGTTCTATAATGACAAACACTTGGGAGGCGCATGCGGAGAGATCCACGCGATGTTAGGCAAGAACGGACGCGGGCTCTTGAACCCACTAGTCGCGGTCCAGAACTTTGAGTACAAAATCTCCAACGTGCTAGACAAGCCTCTCGAGAGCGCCTTTGGCTATGTCAGTGTGCTACCCGGTGCATTCTCGGCCTATCGATTCCGAGCGATTATGGGAAGGCCTCTTGAACAGTACTTTCATGGAGATCACACGCTGTCGAAGGTTCTTGGGAAGAAAGGCATTGACGGCATGAATATCTTCAAGAAAAACATGTTTCTTGCCGAGGATCGCATCTTGTGCTTTGAGCTTGTAGCTAAAGCTGGGTCCAAATGGCACTTGTCATACGTCAAAGGTAATGAGATTTTGTCAACGATTTGTGAGAAATGCTAATGGATAGCAGCTTCCAAGGGTGAGACAGACGTGCCCGAAGGCGCAGCAGAGTTCATTGGGCAGCGGAGAAGGTGGCTCAATGGATCTTTTGCCGCGTCGCTGTACTCCATTATGCATTTCGGACGTCTATACTCGTCCGGCCACGGCATCATACGTCTCTTTTTCTTGCACATTCAGCTCCTCTACAACCTCGCCCAAGTAATCTTCACCTGGTTTGCACTGGCCTCATACTATCTTACTACAGTCGTCATCATGACCTTGGTGGGTACGCCGCAGAAAGAAACAGACTACCACGGCTGGCCGTTCGGCGACAAAGTCACGCCCGTATTCAACGTAGTGATCGGGTACATTTACGTCGCTTTTCTGATCCTCCAGTTCATCCTCGCCCTTGGCAACCGTCCCAAGGGATCAAAGAAGACATACAAGGCCTCATTCGTCGTCTTCGGCGTCATTCAGCTCTACATCCTTGTTCTCACCATTTACCTTGTCTATCGTGCCTTCAGCAGCAAGCCCATCGAGGATCAGATATCACTTGCCTCAGGCAAGGAATTCTTCGACAGCTTCTTTGGCGGCAAGACTGGTGTAGCAGGGTTGATTCTGATTGCACTGATCACCATCTACGGTCTCAACTTCATCGCTTCATTCTTGTATCTCGATCCGTGGCACATGTTCCATTCATTCCCACAGTACCTGGTTCTGATGAGCACATACATCAACATCCTTATGGTATATGCTTTCAACAACTGGCACGACGTGAGCTGGGGAACCAAGGGATCCGACGTGGCCGAGAGCTTGCCATCGGCGCAGATAGTGTCTGGTGAAAAAGAGGCTACTGTCGAAGAAATCGAGATGGAGCAAGAAGACATTGACAGCAAATTTGAGAAGGTGGTGAGGCGAGCCTTGACGCCGACGTCGAGAGACGATGGAAAGCCAGAAACAAAGGACACAGAAGACTCTTACAAGAGTTTCAGAACAGGGTTGACGTACTCGTGGCTGCTGTCGAACATAGTCTTGGTGCTGGTGGTTACGACCAATGACTTTGCAATGGTAGGGTTAGGGGTGAGTTTGCTGACGACGTATGATTGTAGAACCAGCTGACATAAGTTTAGAGCGCCGACAAAACCCGGACACCAATGTACTTCAGGATCCTGCTGTATGCAACCGCGGTTTTGTCTCTAATTCGTTTCTTTGGTTTCTTGTGGTTTTTGTGCGGTACGGGCATCAAATTCTGCCTAGCGAAGCAGTAACCTAGGTCCGTCATGACGAAGGATGCACAGTGGTGGATGGTTACATTAGTAGTCCAGCAGCATAGGTACAGATTTGACATTCAATAATTGAGTACATGATATAACCATGATTGAGGGTATCAAGGATTGCAGTCTCAGATCGTGAAATATTCTCCAGCGCCGGATTCATGCAAGAAAAATGCAAAGATAATCATGCCAGAAACATAGACAGAAAGCGGTCCGATCAAGCAAATCTAAATCAATTGAGTCCCTCCGAGCCATCATCATGATCGATAGACCCGCGATCCAGCTCTGCAAGGGTCTTCGCAAGCGCAATGCCTTCTGTACGCCCACGCTCGATGTCCACAAGCATCATGATAGGAAAAGGAAGGCCGACCAGGATGGCAAGGAACCAGAATGCCTATGGAAATATTCTTAGTACACTGCACAGTTGGTGGAAAGCTGGAGGATTTTACCGGTCGAATCTCACCGTAAGCATCTGTGATGGCGCCAACAATTGCGGGACCGAACACACTACTACCCTTGTCGGTGATTGCGTATAATGCATAGAAGGCTGCCTCGAACCCGGGAGGAATCAGCTCGCCAAAAAGAGCACGGCAATAGGAACTGAGACCTCCCAAGACAAAGCCGTACACGGCACCCAGAACGTACATCTCCCATTGCTGCTGCAGTCCGAGGAAGCCTAATCTCTGTATCGCTGGTATGTAGCCGAGCAGACCGTAGATAGGGATCATTTCAAAGAGGGCGATGCACATCAAGATTGTTTGCACAGGGTTGAGGTTGAGGGAATGTGACATTCGCGACCATGTAAAAGCGCCGAGCACACCAGATACCGTTGCGATGACGTTGATCAGAGCCAGCATGGCGTACGACATGCCAAGAGTTGTCTTTGCGAAGAGGACAGCCGTGCCAGAGACGGTTGCTATGCTGTCACTGAGGAGGAACCATGCAGCCAGGAAGAGCAGGACGTCTTTCAGGTGTCGCGCGTGCATTGCCGTGCGGCCTAGAGATTTCCAAGAGTAGGCAAAGTAGGCGAACGCTGTGCGGACATTGGACGTGTTGTCGCCAATGTGCAGTGGCGGTCCTGGGCGCGGACGTAGCCAAAGAGCGCTGGGGATTGAGAAGATGAACCACCAAGCACCGATCATAAACAGCACAAGCCGTAAGCCGAAGTTTGATGACCGGAAGGCGATGACGACCAGTATGGAGAGAGTCTGGACGAGTAGTGCAGCGATGTAGCCAATGGCGATCCCGTACGACGAGATCTTTGTTGACAATGCAAGCTCTTGGGATGGAGCTGAGCGGTCTTTGGTGCGCGGAACGGTGAGGTCTGGTGAAGAGTGCTGAGGGGGCAAAAGGGCCGTAGTGGCGTCAGCAACTTCATCAAAGACGGTTTGGTTCTGTGCCAGGTGGTTAGAGTAGCGCGCTTCTTGCGTGAGACGCGCCTCGTCAGAGAGATTGTCGACATCGTCATCGTAACCGTCTACCGAGCTGTCCTCGGTTGATGCAGCATACCGGACGGTTGGATGAAAGCGGACCAGCAGTGGGAGGAAGCTGTTCAACAGGACGAAACTCGCGCCGAAGCAAGTGTTTGCAATGATTGCCAGCACTGCGCCCAGAATATACACACTAGGGACTACAGGCAGGAACAGCATCGTCGCAGTACTGCCAACAAAGGCAAACCACAGAAGGAAGGTCTTCCTGAAGCGGCCGTGGTCCGCAGCGCCGGACATGGATATGATGAGCAATGCCTGGATCAGGACTGATATGCTGAAGGTATACATGGCAAAGCTGGCTGTGTTGACCTCGAAGCCAAGAATGTTGACAATGCATTGGCCCTTTTCAGGGTGGTGTGGTTTGAACAAGGTGGTGAAGCTTGTAGGCGGAGCGGTGGTGGGAAGCGAGGCCTTGCAGGGCGTGGTGTGGTCGTGAAGAAGGACGCCATTCTCCCGGGCGAGCTGCTCGAGGGTGACGGGGATGAAGGAGCCAATGCCGCACACTACAAAGACCTAGATGGATGCGCTGTCAGCTGGTGGCGGCGGTGAAGGTAGCAAGATCAGGTGGCTGAGCGGCGGACGCAGCGTAGAACAGAGTGCCGGATGCACGGTAATAGCACAGAAGACGAGACAGGACAGGACAGGACAATACGAGACAGGACAGGACAGGACAGGACAGGACAGGACAGGACAGGACAGGACAGGACAGGACAGGACAGGACAGGAAGGACAGGACAAGACGAGACATAACAAGACAAGACGAGACATAACAAGACAAGACAAAAGCACAGCACGCACGCACACACCTCTGCGGCCCATCCGTACATGTAGAAGCCGGACAGCTCCTTGTCGCTCGTTAGGCGGGTGTCCTCGCCCTCGTATCGCGGGGGCGTTGCGCTGGACTCCATGTCGAAGCTGCGGTCGGAGAAGCTCTGCTCATCGTCGGCCTCGTTGGACTGCGACGACGTGGGCAGCGAGAGCTTCGACTGCGTTGACGGGTTTCGTTCGAGGAGCGGTCGCGCCTGGCGAGACGCTGGCGGAAGGGAAGGCGCGCGTGGCGTCATAGCGTTGCTTGGGCTTGGGCGGGAGGCTGCGTTACCGCGAATGAGACATGGCGGCGCCGAGGCAGGCGGGCGGTACAACGAGGAGGCAGAGCGCTGCTGGGCAGCACCTGCAGTCTTGCGGCAGTCAAGACGCGCAGCAGAGCCGGCGAGCAGCCAGGGCGAGCGAGCGCGACGTGTTGGGGGGGCAGGCAGAGCCCCGGCGCCCGCGCAGGTGATGGAGCGAGCCACACTCCATCGTCTCGGACACGGCGCCTTTCGGCTAGACAGCCATCAGACGCCCAGGGCAGCACGCCGCGCTCGCCGCTGGATGCGGGCCAACGCCAGCGAGAGCGTCTTGCGGTGTGGCAGGCCGCGTCGCAGGCACGGCGAGCCTACGGCGGCCGTCCTGTCCGAGGCGCCGCGCAGACTGCCGTGGCACGCCGTCAGTGCAGCGCTGGGGCAGAGCGGCGGGCAGCGGGCAGCGGGCAGTGGCACCTGCAGAGGCCGCAGCCCGCGACGTCTGGTGCTGCTCCATGGCTCGCGCGGCGGCTTCGACAAGGGAAGCAGGGTCCGCGGCTTGGCGGAGCAACGTCAGGCCAGGGCCCGCGCCTGCGCCCGCGTCCTCGCTCGCCAGCTTTCGTGTCTCCACGCCCGCCTACCGCACCACCCAGAGGCCGTCGCCGCGACCCCATCCGCCTTTGCCAGCCCACACGCGCCTTGCCGTGCGAGCGCGAGCGCGACCGCTTCAGTGCGCAGTCAGCCTTCCCCCGCCCGTGCGATGCAATAGCGACGGACCGGCCGCCCTCCAGTCCCTGCCTTCACCTCCTGCCCTGGCCCTGCGCTCAGAGCCCTTCCACGACCCCCCGGCGCCTGCAGCCCTCTCGAGCCTCTCGCTGCACCTGCTTCCTCCCGCCGCCCGCACCTGCCCCTCGACTGCACGCCGCACCTGCCCCTCGACTGCACGCCGCAGACGTCCATCGGCCTGCGCCCAGCGGCCAGCCTCCGGACGCCGCCTTCAAGTCGCACACCACCCCGGCGCACCGCCCGCAAGCGCACGACTGTCTGCACGGCACATCATCTGCGCCCCCCAGCCCCGCGACTGCGCGCCGACACATCGTGGCGAGCGCGCCGACGAGCTGCATGACGGCGCCCAGACTACTATGCCCGGCATCCTCATGATGAACCACAGCGCAACCGATTCAGCAAGAGATGGAGAAAACAAGAAGCGCTCCTTCGACGGCAAGCTTGTCAACGGCCTTGACGCTCGCAACGACATGGCCGCCATGAACGGAGACATGGCCCAGGCCACCACCAACGGCAACCCGGCCATCGTGACTGCTCCCGCCATGCACCATGCTGCAGAGAAGCCGCCTGACATCGACCACATTGGTCCGGAAGCCTACCACCCTCTGTCCAAGTTGCTGGCGCGTATTGCCCAGGAATGCTACAATGCGCTCGAGGAAACTCTACACAAGATGTCTGCTTTGTCACTAGGACAGCAACCCAACGGAGCCATGACAAACGGCCTTGTTCCCCAGGTCGACCCAGAAGTCAACAAGCGGAAAAAGCTCCTCTTGCTCAAGTTTGCGCAAGAAAATAGAGCAAAGTTCATAAAGCTGTTGGTATTGACCGAGTGGGGACAGAAGTCGGCCGTTGACATTGCCAAAGTCATCGATTTGTATTCTTGGGCAAAAACGCAGGCTGCGCATATGGACTTTGCCGATGAGCAGATCAACCAGATCAAGATCATGTCAGCATATGCGAGAGAGAACAATCCAGATATCCGGACAGCGTTGGAGATTTTGTCCACTGGGAAAGCGTCCTGGATACCAACTGTGCGCATCCCCCCTTGACTGCAAAGCTTGTTCCGTGCTGACACATCACAGCTGGACTACATCCCCCCAGACCCAATCTCTACTGACAAGGCCCTCAACCTTTTGCGTACCATGAACACTTCGCTTTCGATACGGCTGAACGTTCATGAGACGCTTCCCCGCCACCTGAAGAACTGGCGCATACACTCAGGACGTGCGACTTTCGTCATCGACAGCGAGATGGAGTTTGATGTGGTGTCATTCGTTGAGGACACTTCAGATCAATGGTGGTTCCTCGATCTGCGGTTACTGTTCGCCTCTGCGCCGACAATCGAAACGGGCGGTGCCTTCTGGACGCAACTCCAGGGACAGGCCGATTACATCTTGCAAGAAAAGGGTCTCTCTGGTCTCTTCGACTTTCTCCATAACTTTGTGCTCACCCACAAGCTCTCGGTGCTGCGGTCACAAGCAGACAGGCTCGCACGCTCAGGGTCGTTGAAGGTCGAAAACGTGCATCGCCAATTCGTGGTCCAGTACTGGACCGAAAGACCGGGCAAGAAGAACTGGATAGAGTTTGGCACGACAAGCAACAAGCCAAAAAACGGCAAAACATCATGGCGGGGCCCACCAATTGCATCTCTAACAGCGCGCTGGTTTCGCCAAGGGAAGGAGGTGCTTGACGTCGATCTTCGTATTGACTGGAAAGACCTTTCAATGGAGAGAATACTCAGGCGTGTCATTGCTCTTCACACGACGCAGATACTACAGTCGACAAGCGCGCATTTTGACCAAAGACTTGATATCAAGTCAAGTCTATCCGGATCCGAACCCGTAGACTGCAGCCTCACCGCAGCCCTGGGAATGTTGTCGAACTCGGTGACGCTATCCCTCGAGCCGATAACGGGCAGTTACATCATGCGGCCAGCCAGCGCACTCTCCGCAAGAGCCGAGTTCGCGTTGAATCAGGGCAGAGAACCGATGCAGATAGCAGGCATACTGACATCGATGCTGTCGCAGATGTTGCGAGACCAGATTCAAAGGATCGCGCATCAGGTTGGATGGCAGCGAGTCACCAGGCAAGCCCTCCGAGCAGACACCGTGAAAGCGGCCGTAAAGTCAGATGTTCTGGAATATGTCATGTACTGCCCTCCCGGCTGGACCTCGAACTGGGCTCTCGCCGCTATTGTCAACACACAAGGCGAGTCGTGGTGGATTTTCGAACTGGCATCCAACGGTGCCTCGATCGATTATGCCGAACAAATTGTTATGGAAAAACAGGGCGGCCACAGTCTGGCCATCAACCGCGATGCTCTGACTCGCATAGAGCGTGTCGCCGTTCAGCTACTCTCCTTCCGGACCACAGCCCGTTCACTGGATAGAGAACATAAGATGTTTACGCTACGCCACGAGTGCCACACTAGCACCAACGCAATTGCCGTCAACAACATCGTACAAGGCTGGGCTTTATATCTGCAAACTTCCGATCTACTCACGACAAAGTCCGGCGATCAACCTTGGCTTGAGGACATTATTGCAATCACCTGCGAGGGGCTCAAGAATGACGGTCGCAGCGTGTGGCACATCGCCTCGGGCCGCATGATCAAGACGGCCGCCGCAGACATGCAAAAGCTCATGGCGGCCTCGCCTCAGAGCAGCTTCAAATTCACGGCAGACGGCCATTTCAGGATCCTCCTAGCAGCTCCCTTCGGAACGGACATTCTGGGCGAGCTCCGAGCCCGACTTCGCGACGTCAACCGCCTACGCTCGTTCGCAAGTACTCTCCAGAAACGCCAAATGCGTCTAACGTCGTCCTCGTTGCAGAAAGTGCAATTTCAATATGGGCCATCACCTCACAACGCAACCGTCTCTTTCACCACCGAGACTGAGGTGGCCATTGATATCCCCTCATCAAATCCCCACTACCGTATCCACCGTCTTCTTGCGTCCATCGCGAACGACCGCAATCCATCCTTACCACTTCTACCTTACAACGACGCAAATGGTCTGGACCACTTCTGCACTACGCTCGTCCTCACCCGCTCCCTCCTCACCGTTCTCCGCGAACTTGAGACCGCCACGCCCGGTAACATTCGCAACCCTGCTGTCCACGTTCATTCAGTCTTCAAATACCGCCTAACCTACGAGAATCCGCTGTGCACATTCGACATTCGGCTCCAGCCGAAGAATGACAAGGTGTATTGGTTTATTGAGGACAACTTCAATCATCCGCCGGATATTCGTGCCACCCCAGAACGGAACCCACGCCACAGGCGGCTGGATAATCTGCAGGAAAACTTGAAGGAGCTATTCAGAAACAAGGCAGAAGGTTGGTTTGGTACACGGAAGGGGATAGTGGCGGAGCTTGACGCCGTGTGTGATGCTCTGCGGAAGCTAGACAAAGTTGTGTTAAGCTGCAAAATGGAGGGTGGATACAAGCCACCGCAACCCCTTGAGATGCCTCAGCAGCAGCAGCAGCAGCAGCAGCAAACGAAGGGCAATCCTCCGCAAATGCAGCGGCAATCATCTCAACAGCAATTGCAACAACAGCAGCAGCAGCAGCAGCAACGTCCTCAACAATTCTCCCCACAGATGCAGAGAAAACAGCACCCGGGTCAGCCACAACCGAACGGGCGGACACAACCGAATGGGCAGCGACCAGCACCCCAGCAGATGACACCTCAGCAGATCCAGCACATGCAGCAGATGCAACAGGCAAGGGTCGCGCAGCAGCAGCAGCAGCAGCAGCAGCAGGCGCGGCACGGGAAAGGTGATATCATCGAGATCGACTGAACGTATATCCGTTTTCGCAAGGCGCATGCAGCGTATGAGTATTATTAATTCGCGATTCCCAGCAGCGATGCTTTTAGACTGGCCAGCTTTTGAGGCGGCTTCTGTACGCTAGATGATGATCAAGTCGCGCGAGGGATGGTGTCAGGAGATGGATAGGAACGGCGATAGATAATGAACGTCAACGTATCGACCTAGTATTGACAACAAGCAACATACTCCTCAGCATGCCCCATAACCTTGTAGAGCCAGTGACTCGAGCACATAGCACAAGCGAGCTTGGTTTCTTTCAACCACCACAAACCACATCATATCATGATTTCATGCTCATCAACTCACCTCACACCAATGTCTACCTGAAACGCACACACAACCTCCCGTTGCACCCGCGCCTTCGCTCTCCAGCACGTTGTTTCAGATGCACGCATGATTGTGTGTGCGACTAGGTGTTTTTGACCAGCTCGGCTCGCTGTGCCAGGCCAAGACAGGACCGAACCACTCTACGACAGAACGCACTTGGTCGTACAGACACAACCCTCTCGCTGCTGATGCACGTTGCACAGGCTTGTTCTACTCCGGAGCCTGAGGGAGCACGATGATTAGGGGCTGGAGCTCGAGGGCCCGAGTAACGGGTTGTCGTGTGGTACTCCACTGCAACGCAGGTAGCTGGAGGGAGACGCGTGTGTGTTATACGTGAGGGAGGAGCAGGATGGAGGGTGGATGATGCGGAGGTTTCTTGTGCACATTGGTATCTACTCTACACTACTCGATGACGAGGACGTCTTGCGTGACTTGTCGCGCGGCGGTGAAATTGCCGCTGACGGCGAAAATGCTCTGCATGGCGAAGGCGGCTTCGGTGGCGAAATCCTCGTAGCCCCCGTCCTGCGCCTTCGCGTCTTCTGCTTCCTGCCCGACTCTCTCGCTCAGCGCAATGCACCGTTCGTACGCGGGCAGCGCGTGCGTGACAAGACCCAGTCCGTGCCATACTCTGCCAACGTTGAACTCGGCTTCCTGGCACAGCAGTGCACTGCCCGTCTTGGTCCGCAGGTCGTAGTATCTATACACAAAGCTCAGACCCTGTTGGATCTGGAACTGGCGGTTCTCGCTCAGGCGCTTCATGGCGTGCTGGATGTATGCTGTGCCAATACTCAGATTGAGAACAGGGTCCTGTGGCGTCAACGCGAAGGCGCGGAAGTAGTAGTTCAGCGCCGCCATGTATGAGCCACCGGCGATGAGGACATGGCCGTAGAGCGCGAAGAGTGCTGGGTCATGGTCTTTTACGAACGAGAGAGTGGATGCGTTGACGCCGTTCTGGCCCCATCCAATGCGCTCGTTGGAGCGGAAATTATACCACGTCCGCTGCTCGGGTGTGAGCAGCGCATAGTCCATAGTTTTGATGTAGCGCATTAGCACTTTGTGCGCGGGACCTGTCGCATAGCCCTCGGGGAACGAAACAAGTCTGTTGACACACGAGTATAGGCGGAACAAGTCGGAACCGAAGGGGTATTCGCGTAGAAACCAGCGGATGGAGTTGGATGCTTGGTTGGAATCGTCGAGGGCGAGAGCGCATGCAAGACGAGCAATCTCCAAGGAGCGATGGTAGGTCAAGGAGCGAGAGAAGATGTTGGAAGCGAGCCCGATGTCCAATGTGCTAAAGGCCGCTGTAGAGTCGCCGTTACGGGCGAGCAAGAGGGCGTAGCGTCCAAAAGCGTCGCACCAGCGGTCGAAATGTATCCCCCAAAAGTCTTGAGGTGGAGATTCGGGTCTCTCGTGCAGCTCTGGTGAGGTCTCGCCGTCTTCGACATTGTTGGCAACCACAGCAAGGACCATCAAGGCAGCCTCCTTCCATATTTCCCCGGCACCGATACGACGAAAGTAGCCTTTGAAGTCTTCCTTCTTGTCGGCGTAGAACAGGTCGAATGTGGAGAACTCTTCAATGAGCTCACGAGTGACGGAGAACACGGTGTTGATCGCGTCTTCGTCATCATTCTCGGCTGCTTCGCTGACATCGTCCAGTTTCTGAAAGCTGGCAACGATCTCACGATGCTGAGCACGAGCAGCCGCAACATCATCCGCGTTGTCTTCAGCAAGCTTTTGCAATTTCTTACGGAAGAGACGATGATCTATAGCGTCCATAGGCACACCCGTACCTTCCAGAAGCATAGGCTCGGTCGTGCGGGGTCTTGCTATCGAATCTTGTTTAGCCTGCGTGTCAAAAGGAAGAAAAGTCTGCGCTTTGGGAGGCTTAGAAGCATTTCTCTTTGTCCGAAAGAGGCCCTTTGCAGGACGCTCCTTGGGTGGGGCAAGAGAAGGTCGCTCCTTGTCGCCTTCTACTTCGTCATCATCTTCCTCGTCCAAAGCCGCGATAGCCTTCTTCATAAGTCTCCTCTGCTTCTTCATCGCATTCTTCTTCTTGCCATGGTTTCCGCGAGACTTTCTTCGCCAGTCTTCATAATGACTTCTGATTTCACGTAATCTCGAGTATCCAATCCTGCGTAATTTGACGAGACCACGATTCCGGTAGCACGCGTCTGCGCGTTCCATGGCCTCGTCCGGCATGTCGTGCACCTCGAAAAACTTAGCGAGCACGGCAAGATCGTCGACAGTGTCTGCGGTCCATCCCACAAGGATCGGTATGATCTGTTGAGCCTTGTCAGGCTGGTTCAGATTCTTGTACACCGTATACAGCCCAAGGTAGCTCATGAGACTCATCTCGCTTGAATTGCTTTCAAGTAAAGGCTCATAAAAGCGAAGAGCCTCAGTGTCGTGACCAGCGGAGTGTAGTGCATCAGCAATGACCCGAAAGAGATCTAGATAGTCCCACATAAGAGCGTCTGGACTCTTGTCATCCGGCTGGAGCATCTTGAGATGGTACATAGCTTCAGCATAATCGTCAGCGCTCCGGCGCAACCTAAAGAGACCCATTTTCACCCTGATTTCTAGCGGAAGTGATTCACCATACTTTGCCGACTTAGATTTGCGTTTGAAATCAAAGACCTCTACACGCCTTGGGACGTCGTCGATGTCGAATTCCCGATCGTCTTTCTGCTCGTCCCAATAAGTCTCGTTTCGCCTGCCTTGTTTCCATCTCGAAAGGTCTTTGAGACGTTTCAAAGCGTGGTCATAGTTGCCGGTTCTGTCTAGCAGGTCCAGATAGATATTGATCAACTCCCAGTCCAGGTCACTTGTCTTTGGATCTCTACCAGGACCGGTGTAGACCTCGATAGCTTGATCAAACTCTTCCACAATCTTTGATAGATGACGTTTCGTTTGTTTGGGCGTCGATGTGCCCATCATAGCCATGATCTTTAGCACCTCGGTGTCAGGGTCTTGCTTGTGCTCTCTGAGCGTCTTCAGCATTTTGGTGCCGAGATTTACACATTTCGAAACATGTCCTAGGCGAGCCTCGATCTCAAGCTTGAGACTGCGTGCTTCATAGTTTGTCACGTCGAGGGCAATGATGGATTTGAGGCATTGCAACACGACGGCAGTCTTCACTTCCTCTGTGTAAGTGGGATGGTCTGTCGTATCGAGTTTCCTAATGCGCTCGATGATGAGATGCCAAAGCTCTGGATCGCGCTTCGTGGGCGCACCGATGATCAGGGACTCAATGGACTTCAACTCCTCGCCCATCGCAGCGTAACTTTCGGCCACAATGTTGTGGGCATCGAAGATTTCAGGGTTTAGCTGGACAGCTTTCTGTCCATATTCAAGTGCTGCAGGGTAATCACGAGCAATGAACCTCTCATTAGCCGCGCGCTGCAAGCTTCTGAATTCTGGTCCTGGATCTGCAATTGGGCGAGGTCCTCTTTTCCCACTCGGACGCCCGGGGTTCTTCTTGCCACGCAACTGCTTTCGAGTCTGACCATGGAAACCACCCCTCGCTCTACCTGGGGGTCTACCTCGCCGCCCTCCTCGAGTGCCTCGAGCGCTTGCCTTGCCTCGTTTTGCCTTCGGTCTGGCTCGTTCTTCGACGTAGCTCTCGTCGATTTCCATCTCGTTGGGGTCACCCTCGTCTTGCTCGGCATCTTCTTCGGAGTAGTCCGCGTCTATTTCCGAATTGTCTCTTTCTTCTATTTCACGCAGCTCTTCGGCTTCTGCTAGCCTGCGCTCGAAGTCGCTTTCATCAGAGCTTTCGTCGTAGTCCTGGAACAACGAGTCTCGGTATGCATCCGGCAGATCAGGGTAGAGATCTTCATCCGGGGTGCCAGGTGCGGGGATGTAGCCCTCGTGAACGACAGGCTGATTAGTGACAAACGCTCTGTTGAAAGGGTCCTGAAATGTCGAGCTTGTGTAGGGCTCATTCGAATGTAGGTCTTCCACCGCGCTGAGCGGAATAAGTGGGGCCGGCTGCTGGAAAAGTTGCTCTGGATGACCATAATGCTGTGGGTGAGGGAGTTGCACCGGAAATTGTGGCCTCTCCTGCTGCGACGGAGATGTCGATGAGCCAAGCCCTTCGTCTGAGAACGTACCCACAAGTGGTAGATATCGCGGTCTGTCCGGCGGCAAGTCTGAGTCTTCCCATAGCTGATTCAGGTAGCCACCTGCCATGGTGGTCAAGCTGGTCGCGTGTCCGTCAGCTGAAACTTTTGTGTTAGCGGTCGATCATGTCTACGGAGATAAGTGTCGATGGTATTGAAGAGCACGACAAGGATGCGCAACGGCGTGCGGACGCTAACAAGACCCTGACAAGCTTGCAAGTGAAGTCTTGATTGGCACCGATTGCGAGGACAGCACACGAAGCGTACACATCCTGTACAGAAGTGCGATGAGGTTCCTACGAGGATTTGGAGGTCTCGGCTCTATGAGCAAATCTGAGCTGTGGGACTAGTAATCATTGCTGCGACAGCCTCATGCCCCCCAAATCCTCCCGCATGAAACAAACAGCAGCGCACACGCCGTTCCCGGGCCCATACCATGCGAATCGACCCAAGTCAAATCCCGCTGGTCATGTGTTGGGTTTTACATTGCAGTCAAAACCTGCAGCAGACGGATGTGCACTGCCGGACAGCTTTCACATTGCTCGACTTGATTCTCGACTTGATTCTTGGGTGCCGAATAGCAGTCTTAGCACACGACATAGCACAGTAGCGCCACAGCCCTTGTTGCACAATATCTATATCCCCGCGACTCTCTTGACTTGCTACATTCCGCCCTATTGCCCCAAGTCACAACCGTCACAATGTTATTACATTGTTTACTCTGCGCGCTTTGTCTTGTCCACAGCGTGTTTGCACGCGCACTTCCGCCCACAGCACAAGTCCCTCTGGTGTCGCCACAACAACGCGGCTATGCCAAGCCGGAACACATGGGCGTCATGATCGCCTACAAACGGAGCGGGGAGGATCACGAAGCGACATTTCAGTTCCCGTTGCGCCAGCCGATACGGGGTATGCCTGCGTGACAGACTTACAATGCTTACATTCTGACGAGGTTATTAGGATCTGTGCTGCACAATGACCCTTGGCACGACACGCGCAAAGCAGTGCATTCCATGAAGATAGTGGCCGTGCTGGACATGGAAACAGCGGTGTCAGGATCCCTGAAGGAACTTGGGCAAGTCCGCTGTAGGATAGAACCAGAGTTCAGCGCAGAGGAAGCTAGAGCGGCGACTGCTTCGGGCATCGAGTTGGGGATTTGGCCGACGTTTGGTGTGGAGGAGGGGATTATCAGTCTCGATCGATCAGATTCTAGGTGGTTCCTGGCAGGTAGATCAATCAAGAGCATTGAATGCTGGTGAACAGCCACAGAAGGAGATCAAACATGCATCCTGGTCCATTGACCAACACAACATGGGTATATTCTTGTTCTGCGGCACCAGTGAACCGTGCAACTCCAGGCAATGCAGATCCTCCCATGTCCGTGTCAGACGTTGTTGTCCCCGTCGTTCATGTTGGCCATCTCGTACTCGCCGCCGCCGTCTCTCCCTCTGCCTCTTCCAGTCCCTCGAACCTCGCCGACGCCGTCGTCAGCGCCTGGCTTGGAGCTCTTCGTTCCAAAGTTTATCGGCCGCAGCTCGCGCCACTGACAGGCCCACACGCCAAGGGAGGTCATGATTGTCGCACTCAGGGTCTGTAGGGCCCACCAGAAGAGATGGGAGGGTATGGCGTGGGTATACAAGGAGGTGACGATCAGATGGATCAGGTGCACGGTGAGGGCGAAGTCGAGGACAAGCTTTGAGCGTGCTATCAATAGGAGAATGAATATGGCACTGCTGCACGTTAGCGCTGTGGCCGCGGCGGCGGTGGGTGCAGCCTACCTGGTCAGGCTGTTAAGTATCCAGACCAGTCCTAGGGTCCAGCCGACGGTGGTGTCGCCGCGCAGCGTCTCCCAGCTGAATAACAGATCCAGGCTGATGTCCTTGCCGGCTACCAGCGCCGTGAAGAGGATGAGCACCGCGGCGCATGCATAGTACGCGAGCTGGAGGAGCACGATCTGCGAAGCGATGCGGGTGGGTGACAGGTCGGCGAGCGCGCCCGGGCGTGGAGGGCGGCGTCGACGGGCCATGTGTGCGCTGATCGGGCGCCGTTGCTGTGTTATGACATGTGGTGTGGTGCGGCGGGCGACGTGTGCTCTTCCGGTGGTCGTGTTGCCTGTTGCTGCTGCCGTCAGTCGGCGCAGCGTTTCCGACGATCGTCATAGCTCGGGATTTGCTAAGCATCAACTGATTTCTATGGGCGCGACTGCCAGGGCCAACACCGCCGTCCACGCAGCAGTTACTAGGCTGCTCTGAGCATACACCGTGAGTATCATCAAACAATGCCCCTCTGGCCCTCGGGCCCCTTCTGACGCCTGCGCCAGGTCTAGCAGTCGCTGCGAGCCTCCATCTCCATCTCCGTCTCCACCTCCCTCTCTACGGCCGCTTCTCGCTCCACACACGCACCCTCCACCATGGCCTGGTTACCGTGGGGCTCTGGCACCGCCGATGAAGGTGGCGTCAAGAAGACGTCCGGCGGTGCTTTTGAATCGCCATCGCGCACAAACCGCAAGAAGTGCTACGAGGCCCGTGATGCCTTCTTCGAGTGCCTGGACAAGAACAACATCCTCGACAGCATAAACACAAAGTCTGGGCGCGAAAAGGCCGAGACCTTCTGCTCGCAGTTCGACAAGGACTTTGAGAAGAACTGCGCGCACAGCTGGGTAAGTGGCACGCTCTGCGCCCTCACGCATTCATTGCGCGAGTGCATGTCCTGTGCACCGTCGCTGACCAATGCATGCAGGTCGAGTACTTTAAGAAACAGCGTGTCGTCAACTACCAGAAGGAACAGACAATCAAGAGACTGGAGTCGCAAGGAGGAGAGATCACAGCACCGCAACTGCCGCTACCAGGCCAGAAGTAGACGATGCACATGCCGCTCACGACCATGTACAACATGTACCATATGTAGATCACATTAAACATACTGCCTCCAAGAGGAGTGTATTTTACTACCGACACGAGACTATTGGCTGTTCGATATCACATACAGGACCTGCAGGTGAACTACCGTGGAGCTGCACCATACTTGCTCGGACCCTGCACGAGCAAGCAGCAGATCTCAAGCCAGCAAACACCCAGGAGGCACGCAGTCTGACTGGCGGACGTTCACATGACTTGGACAAACTCGTCTCCTTCCGGAAAATGGACATGCCCTTTTGGACATGCTCTTCGCTCGGCCCTGTTCATTACTGCAGCCGAAATACGAACCTCGTGCTCTCTACCCTAACAAGATAAATGAAGCTGCACGCATCAGACACAACTAGGCTGTCACTTTCTTTGAGTACTGCAGCTGATGATATCCTTCTCAGACACGATAGCGACCATGTCCCATTTCCAGCACTGACACCGTGCGTCTAGCACAACTCAGTCTTTGCGCCAAATTGTAGCATCCTGCCATCCACGATCGATCCCCATGAAGACCAAGTCAAGACATCTCCACTGGCGGTCACGCCACGCTACAAGGTAGTCTGGTGAGGACACGCCATCTTAGCTGCAGAATCGCGCAGCGCATCGCCAATCTGCTCTCCGCTTGCCACGCATCGTGGATCCTTCGGGCAGAGAACCTGCATATACGCCGAGCCGCGAGCAAGAGCACCCTGCATTCTGCGATTCGCATGCAAGCCAATACCTCGGGCTTACAATCATTCAGCCGCGGCACAGGCGAGGCCCATGTGCATTTCAACTTCCGCATGCAATTCCCACCAACCGCGACAGTGCCTGTGCGGCAAAAAGCAACACCCATCACGCAAGGCCCTACCGTTCACAAGTTGGAAGAAGCAAAAACTAGATCTCTAACGTGCATAACGGGCGCAATACACTTGTCTTACATGCGCAACTCTGCCGCCAGCAAGGACAGGACAGGCCCCACTCCGATGCTGAAGTTTGACAGCAACAGTGCGCTCGAGGCGTCTGTGCATGCAAAAGCAACGCTACTTCACGCAAGGACACGCCGCGGCAGCACGACCCACAGCAAGAGCAAGCCTCAACGGGCACATCGGGCTTGCAATACACATGTCTTGCTTCTCCGTTCTGCCCCTTCCGTCTCGGCCTCTATTCGTAATTGTGCATAATAATGTGGATGAGCAGTGCACGGTCGCGTGTGAAACAGGGTCCCTCCGTGCTTGTCGCATCGACAAGCGAAACTCAATCTGCACAGACTCACACCAGCGCGATAACCGAGATCGTGAGATCGCGGTCTTGCGCCGCGCCGGGGGGTTTAAAGTAGATGGAATGCCGGGTGATGTCACGCCCTGAATTTGCCTGCACGGTGAGTTGGAAGAAAGGCAAGGTCGTGTCACATGCAGGTGCTGGATGTTTGAGTTTGGCTTAAGTTGTTTGTTTACTTGTACCAATATTCTGGGCTCTGTCGTGGTTCTCGTCATGTGTATGGTATCGTGGGTGTCCAGCACCGCGAGTAAGAATACCACCGTTCGTCCTTTCTGGGTGCTTTTTGTCTTTAGGGAAAAAATTATTAAACACGCGCTTGGTATCGCACAGGGAATATCGAGCTGGGGTCGAACTCCCTCCTGAATACTTCCAGATCGCTCAGGGCCCCTTTGGCCGGCGGCCCCACCATTGCACTGTCAATCGCGAATACAACGTCCTGGAAGACGCCGAAAAACTCGTCGTCTTCGAACAGCAGCGTCCGCCACATGCGCGCTACCTCTGTCGCAGGGTTCTTAAAGATGGGACCCAAGCCGAACGCCCCAAGCACCAAGTTGCGATGTCCACAATAGGACGCTATGCGCAAAACAGCTCGCATTTTCTCGCGCATCAGCTCCTTCTCCGCTGCGAACGAGTACTTGGTGCCTGATTCGTCGAGTTTGGGGCGTCGCACAGGGGCAACGGATATTACGGGGAGCGATTGAATTTCGGAGAAGGGGGCGTAGTCCTGATCGGCGCCGCCTCTAAACACAACTTTGTAAATTAGTTGACAGCAACATCGAGAGAGGAAGAGGCTGTAGATGCGTACAAACTTCTGGCGAATATATCCCACCGCGCTGCGGTATTGGGTAGAAGTTCTCTTCACGTCCTAGTTGTGCGTTCCACGGCATGGTAAGAGCGTGTACAAGGTTGCTTCTTCGCGCAAAACACTCTTCTGGTGCAATGAGCCCAGATTCCCAGTCGCCGCCTGCTCGCTTCTCATTTGCTACATTGACAACTGGAATTTTCTTGACATTTGGGTTCGCCGCGCTCTGGTACCAGCCCAAAGCATAATTGACTGGGTCACCTTCCATAACTGCCACTCGTGTTCGCTGCGCTGATCGGCCCTCCGAACTAGCTCTTATTTGGGTGGCGTCGGGGTAGAGATACGACGTCTTTGACTCCTTGATGTAATTCTTCCAAATGTAGGGCATCCATACTCGTTTTGCTTCTGCAGCTATCTCTGATGGTTTGGATTTTGACGGCGACATGGTGGGCTAATTGTGAACAGTGACAATGAATGTATGTAAAGGTCTGTACACGAATGGGACAATAGAGATGGCGTTGTATGAATGCCTCAATGCATCTAGCGATGGACTGGCTGTGGAAGAGTAAACGAAGGGTAGCGCGTATACAATGGATTTGTATCAGCTGGGGACAAGGGCAGTATATTACCTGTCCCAAGGGCGTGTGATTGAGATCAACTAAACATTAGCTTAAGATCGAGCCGCGAGCCTGCAGGGATCTGTGAGATCTGATCCAACGCGTCTACGACGAATAAGGCAATCGTCTGCGTGAATCAAGCTTTGCCTTCTTTGTCTGAGCCGGGGTGCTAAATCTGGCTGGTGGTAGGTAGTTTGCGCACCTCAACGCACTGCAGCACTGAGTCGTGTCCATTAGCGATTTAGGAAATGCACAGATTGCAAGGCGTTGGAACTTTGCGAACCGGAAGCAACCGCATCTTGTAATACGTGACTCGCTCCCTGATCCTTGGATACGAGTGTCAAACCCGCTCTCCCGCCAGGAACTTGGAGCCACAGGGCGCTCGTGTCGGGGCACAAGAGACTGTAAGGACAAGGATTCACAGCAGGATCGATCGGCCAGACCTGGACGCGATCTACGTATCGGTGCATGCAGCTTAGACGAGATCTGGCGGCGTCTCGTCAGTCCGATGATGACAGGTGCTGACCCAGATTCTGCAGCAGAGAGATCCTGCATGAGATAGCGCCGCAGCGATAGTGTCGGCACTACGAGCCGGCTGCAGGGTGCAGAAATGCACTTGTTGTTAGCACGCAGGATCGGGTGGGTGCTGTTCGTGTGGGCCGTCCATATGTCTTCACCATCGGCCATAGGGCAACACGGCACCTTTCAGGTTGCGAGTGCTTCCGATGTAGCCACTGTGATAACGGCTGCTACTGGGAAAAAGAGATTTTGTGCATGCTGGGGGAGGCGTGCAGCAACGGCGGTCGAGATCTTGTGGCGTTCGTTCTGCGAGGTGCTTTTTGTCGGCGGGGCATGGGGAGCTTCACTTTGACCAATAGGAGACCTGAGGACGCCCAAGATGTGGCCGTCGGCTGCTGTTCCAGGGCATGAGATCTCGTGTAACTCGAGTAAGGCCGTGGAGATTAGAGAGTGTTTCAGAACAGGCTCGAGTCGCACAATCGGCGAGTGCTAGAGCAGTGCAATACAATAACAACGGCGAAGTTGGGCAATGGGCATGTCCGTGCGTCCGTGCGCGATGTCCCGTTTCGAAGTTTCATCGACGACATCCGGTGGTGTTGTGCCTTCCACGCTCCACGGTAACGCTGCCCACTGGCTGGTTTTCTTCTGTCATTCGCGTAAATGAGCCTACTGCTGCCCGTTCGAAAGGGCGTCCTCCATGCTCAGCGATCTACACCCCGACGCGCTGTCGTCGCTCGGTCACTTGCGCCGTTTCCTCAGCGTTCACGGCAGAACTCGACCTTCTGCCCGAACAACATAGCTGAGCTGCTAAGACCAGCTTCCCCGCTTTCGTCTACTCCAACGCGGGGACTGTCTGAGAGTGAGACACTTACCGTACATGGGTATGTTCGGTCTGTCAGGAAGCAGAAGCGGATTGCATTTGCTGTCATTGGCGATGGGTCCACTTTACAAACAGTTCAGGCCGTCTTGTCGCCCCAGCTAGCAGAAGAGTTAGTCCAATGAACGCATAACCTATACTCAAGCGCTGACAATGCAACTGATAGCCTTTCGAATGGCGCCGCAGTGAAAGTGTCCGGGAAATGGAAGCCCTCGCCTGGGGGAAAGCAGTCACATGAACTTCAGGTCGAAGAAATCCAGGTCTTGGGAGACAATGATGCCACGACATCTCCAATTCAGAAAAAATACCAAACACCAGAGTATCTTCGCACCATCCCTCACCTACGCCCTCGTCTACCCTTCAACTCTCTCCTTCTACGCTTGAGATCCCTTGTTACGGCACAGGTGACGAGCTACTTTGCCAAGAACGATTTTATTCAATGTCATCCGCCCATCATCACCTCATCCGACTGCGAGGGCGCAGGAGAAGTCTTTACTATCGAGCCAGCTACATCTGAAGCTGCGTCAGCGCCTATGCCCGGCCTATCCAGTCCGTCAAAGAGACCACCTGAGCCATTCTTTGGCTCCCCCAAATACCTGACTGTCTCCAGTCAACTGCACTTGGAAGCATTAGCACAATCCGTAGACAAAGTATGGACGCTTTCTCCAACCTTTCGTGCTGAGAAAAGCGATACCGCCCGTCACCTTAGCGAGTTCTACATGCTTGAGGCCGAAGTTGCCTTTGTCGATAATCTCAAAGATATTATGGACGTGGTGGAGCATATGCTCCGCTCCGTTGCAACCGAACTTCAAGCCTCACGTGTAGGCCAAGAGCTTCTTGAGGCCCGAGCGCGGGATCAGAGCGAGGAAACCGTATCAGTGTCGCACGACGCACTTGCGCAACGCTGGAAAGGCCTTGCTGACGGGCCGTGGCCGCGCATCAAATATGTGGAGGCGATACAGCATTTGAAGGACGCAACAGCGCAAGGCAGGGCAAACTTCGAATTCTTGCCTGAACACGAAGATGGCCTACAAACAGAACATGAACGCTATCTTGCCGAAAATCTTGGTAACGGTGGCCCCATCTTTGTCACAGACTATCCTCGTTCGATGAAACCATTCTACATGCAGCCGTCTAGTCCATCAGAAACCGACACGGTCGCGTGCTTCGATTTGCTTGTTCCTGAGATATGTGAGCTGGTAGGCGGCTCAATGCGTGAGCACAGGCTTCCAGAACTTCAGCAGTCAATGTTGGACCACGGTCTTCGCCCAGCAACAGCAGACAACAATGAAGCGGCGTCAGACAGCTCCCTGCAGTGGTATCTAGATCTGAGACGGTACGGCAGCGTACCGCATGGGGGATTCGGTCTAGGCTTCGATCGCCTGATCTGCTATCTATCCGGAGTGCAGAACATCAGGGACGTCGTTGCGTTCCCAAGATACTACCGGAAGTGCGACTGTTGATGCGCGTACCTGCGTGCGCGCTGCAAGGGCCCGCAGCCTTCGTGCGCCAAGGCTGTGCCCGCAACACTTGTAGTGAACGCCTTATCCGAAGTAAGGTATTAACAGGTAAAATTGTAAATTATGTTGTACATTCTACATTCATGTAACTAAAGGGGTCGGAAGACAATACAGCTTCCCTTTCGTGTAGCGCAGAAATTGGACTGTAAGTCACCCATCCAGCTCCAATGGAGGTTCTCATGGTATTTTCAGGAAGCAATTGGCAGAGTAATGTGCTGTTAACAAGACTACACGATGTTTTATAACTTGTACAAAGTAGTATAGGATTGCCTGAGTAGCTCTCGCTTCTAATGTGCAGATTGAATAGCGATAGTGCTTATGGCCTGCATCTTCTGCAGATGGGAGATCCTTTGCTCCAAACCAGGTCTTGGCTCATGCTATCCCAGACTACACTCAAGTGTTACCGCAACTATTCTACCTCAACATGGACCGAAAACCTGCGGTCTGGCTTCAATTGCTGAATGTTGCGGGCTTGTGTCGACAGCACTCGCAGACTGAAGAGCTCTGAGTGCGGCTCGCCAAGCCCGCTCGTGCAGATGTGGGTCTCATTTCAATTTCAAAATTATCAGATGGTTATCAGATCCTTTCTCACAAACGGTCCTGTTTCCTCGTAAACTGTAGAGTACTCGTAGAACTCTTCGAAGATCCAGAATAGGTGCAAACCGTGTTTTGTGCTCCAGACAGCTTTTCTATGGACTACGAATTGAGGGATCCACTCAGGCAAGCTATGTCAAATGAGGCACGATGTTGCGGACAGAAGTTGGCTGTTTTCTTATCTGATCCTTTCGCCCAATCCTAACGCTTTGTTCCCCTCATTGCCGGGCGGTCACTCCTCCGCGAGCTATTGCTGGCGATGATGTATGATGCATGTCCGCGGCAACATTCCAATTAAGCGCTGTCATCAGCTTGCGCACAACGCTGCACCCATGAGAGGCAATGGAGAGCGTAAAAAGTTAATCGTGCGACAACACTGAGCGACCTCAAGCCGTGCGCATTCGCACCTTATTAGATGGTGTCAATTTCACAATGCTGCAACTCGGAGCCTCGGTCGAGTTTTACTTGATAATTCAGTGAGGGCCGTGCGCTCACTAATATCTCTCAGCATCTTGCATCTGGCCCTACGCTCATAAGAAAGTATCAGCCCTCGAGTGCGGTCGCCTTGCCATCACCACACCTCGACAGCCAAATTCTTGTGCGACAGGTCCAGCTGCTCCTCTCCGCGCGCGTCTTGCCCATTGAATCGCCAAACTGGAATCCACCGTCGTTACGCCCGGCCAGATCATGGGTGGCCATGACCGGCCCGCAGTGCCTGTTGAAGAAGCAGAGCATGAGTACAGCTCCCCAGAGGCCGACCACACACGCACCTGCATCGCTGACTAGCTATCCAGCTACGAGGCGCTCCCACCAAACTTCTCGCTTGGCGCAAACATGCTCGCGGGCGCGTTCGCTGGTATTGCTGTACGCATCCGAAGCCGCCGCGTCAGATCCACATCAGCTAAAAATGCATCAGGAACACTCGGTCATGTACCCTGTCGACATGCTCAAGGTACGCGACCTTAGCAACAACTGCTACCATGCGCTGGAAGTCGTGCTGACCGCTGGATAGACGAGGATGCAGGTCATCAACCCCGGGCCGTCCGCAACGTACCAAAGCTCCATCGCCAATGCCCTGGTAACAGTCTCAAGGGTCGAGGGCTTCAGGTCATTATGGAAGGGACTTTCCAGTGTTGTGCTGGGCGCGGGTACATACTCCTTGCTTTGGGCATGTTTCTGGGCGCGACACTAACGGCGCCTCTAGGACCCGCGCACGCCGTATATTTCGCCTCCTACGAGGCCACAAAACACGCTCTTGGAGGAAACGAGGGCGAGAGCCATGAGCATCACCCTCTTGCTGCTGGTGCGCAAAACTCTACAGCGCGCATTCTATGCAGTGTTGCTGACGTCCGATAGCTGCCAGCGGTGCCGCGGCTACCATCACCAGCGATGCGCTGATGAACCCATTCGACGGTTTGTAACACCACTCGCGTCGCGCTGACAACTGCTAATTGTTCGCAGTCATTAAACAGCGCATGCAATTGCACGGATCAATCTACACTTCGGTCAGCCACTGCGCGCGAGATGTTTTCCGCAAGGAAGGCATTGGCGCTTTCTACGTCTCGTATCCCACCACACTGTGCATGACGGTGCCGTTCACTGCGTTGCAATTCATGGCATACGAGTCGATATCGAAGGTCATGAACCCCACTGGCCGCTACGATCCCTACACCCATTGTTTCGCTGGTGGTCTTGCTGGTGGTTTTGCTGCGGCGCTTACCACACCTCTGGATGTCATCAAGACGCTCTTGCAGACAAGAGGAAACGCACACGATGCTGAGCTGAGGTCCGTCTCTGGGTTGTTCCAGGCGGCCAAGATCATTCATCAGAGGGAGGGCTACAAGGGCTACTTCCGTGGCTTGAAGCCTAGAATCATCACCACCATGCCCAGCACTGCAATCTGCTGGTAAGCATATTCTCGGCCCTATCTCATCCCAGCGATTTATGTCTAATCCATGTACAGGTCCGCATACGAGATGGCCAAGGCATTTTTCATCGCTCGTAGCACGAACCCCAACACCGCTTTATAACAACAATGTTCTCATCAAAGCATGCGCTTCTGACAGCGCATGTCCTATAATGCGATTCACACATCCCAGCAGTATAAGGGATCCCAACGTTTCAGGCATAGAGCAGGCGACCAAAAGCCGCACAGTGGAGCTTCTTCAACAAGCGCAGCGGTCTCCACATTTCGTTGTATAGTCATAGAGGCTTCCCTGGCTTTGATATCTGGAAGGACCATATGGCGGCGTACAGGATTTTTGACGCTTTTTCCTCTTGAGCGTTATGCAGTCAGCGCAGACATATTTGTACTATATGGGGAATGTAGCATCGGCGTCTTCGTCAAGTGGCATTGTTGACTCGTTCTACCAGTTTTTGCAAGGAGCGCAATCTATCAAGTGGACCCAGTGTAGATCTGAAAGCGACCCGCACATGCCCTGCTCATCCTTGGCTGCATCGCTTGTGTCCGTGAGACTGCGTTTGGATGATCTAAGTTGACCTGATACATTGGAGCTGGTGTTGCGCGGCATGTGGCTGAAATCTGAGCCTTAAAGCGGGCCGCGCGGTCGGCTGTGCAGCCCAGCCCGGTGGTGCTGTGCTGGTAAAAGGCTGTCGGCCAGTCTACGTCATGGCAAGCGCGGCCATAGCCTGGCGCGATACGACACACTGAGCCTCAACTCAAACCACATTTGGGGCACTCAGGGCGACACCCCGACAGCCTTTCCCCACATGTCATAGTCGTCCACTCGTACGCCGGTCGCGATCCATACAATGCGTGCCAGCACCACACAAAAAGCCTACGATGAGGCCTTCTTGGCCTGCTCAACTGCGGTCTACTTCGAGAGCCAGGTGAGTGTTCTATTCTTAGATCTGGTCAACTTACTGACAAGCCACACCAGCACAACGAGAAGGAGGCCCTGCGCTCGTGGAAAACGGCCCTCGACCAGATCTACTACCACAACGCCCGCCGCAACCCAACAACGTACCGGCCGTCCTCTGAGACAGAACGGGCCCTGGTGGAGTCTTTGCGGCAGCTGGAACTGCAATGCAAAGAGCGCGTGGATCTGCTTGAAGCACTGAAGAAGAGCAGAGAAGAGTCCAAGGAGAGCCTCTCCAGCACCGATGCCCAAGCCCTTACCCCATCCCCACATGCCGTGTCATCGGGGCCAATCGACGCGATTATCTCATCAGAATGGCTCGGAGAAGGATCGATCCCACCCGTCACTCAGAGCGACCTTGCACGACCGCCACCGCTTCCTACCCGGCCCTCGATGGTTCCGCGAAAGAGCTCCGGCAATACGTCGAAACGGATCAACAGCCTGACGCAGACGATGAGCAACTCTACATTGAACGTCGGGCTTTCAGAAGAGAGAAAGTCGCGGACACCATCGCCAGAGAAGAAGGGAAGCAGGATGCTTAGAACACTGAGGCCAAACAAGGATGGCAGACCAGCGTCGAAGATGCCCACCTCAATGAGATCACGTCCTGATGCTTCCAAGGCTGCGACGCTAGCCTTTGGGTCAAGAAATGCTGCATCAAGCTCAAGTCGACCAAGCTTGAACGCATCCAAGGCACCGACACCCCCCGTGAACCTTTCGCCACGTACATCAATGGATATGCCCGCAGTAACACCGCAGCCAGAGCCATCACTTCCGCAGCCATTACACAATTCGCCACAATCAGTGCCTTTCTATTTCCAGATCCGAGAAGGATCGACTTCTACTAATTATGCTGTACCGGCACCAAAGAACAACAGCGATACTGAGAAACCAAAGCCTCCCCCGATACCTAGGAAAGTCGCACCTCCCCCACCAGTACCTTCGAAGCCAGCCGAACTGGTTAAACCCCAGACGTCTCAGACGAATTCTACGCTCCCTCCATTGCCAGCGTTTCCATCGTATCGGAAGGAATATCCTGCAGCTCAGGTAGACCCACGTCTCCTTGCAGCATCAGCAGCGGCGCGGTCATACAGCGATTTGGGCTCGACCAAGTACGGGAACAGGGACGTGGAGAGTTCGCGCAGACCGTCGGCTGCACCATCGACACCAAGCAATATCAGTCGAACACGAAACGTGCGGAGAGAATCATCACCTGAGCCCATTCCGCTTGCAGAGGATGGCATTGACGACGAGCCGCGAAGACCGCCGCATCGGAAAGCCAGGAAACGAGGAGAGTCAATGCGCGCAGACCTGCCCCCAAATCCAACAGCTGAGTTTGGTGAAAGTAGCGAGCCAATAGAAGAGCCTGATGAGTGGAAGAGGAGGACAGAAGAGATACTGAAAAACCTACCCCGAGGCGTGGACAAGCAGTCTGCGCAAAATATCTTGAACGAAATTGTTATACAGGGAGATGAGGTTCATTGGGACGATGTGGCAGGGCTAGAGATTGCCAAGTCGGCGCTGAAAGAAACGGTCGTGTATCCGTTCCTTAGACCAGACCTGTTCATGGGTTTGCGTGAGCCAGCTAGAGGTATGCTGCTTTTCGGGCCACCAGGCACGGGTAAGACGATGCTTGCAAGGGCAGTGGCTACGGAGTCAAAATCGACTTTTTTCGCCATCTCGGCAAGCAGCTTGACTTCGAAATTCCTCGGTGAATCTGAGAAGCTCGTTCGCGCTCTGTTCTCTCTCGCGAAAATGCTCGCCCCCTCGATCATCTTCGTCGATGAAATAGACTCTTTGCTATCCTCGAGAGGCGGTTCTTCTGAGCACGAGGCGACACGACGCATCAAAACCGAGTTCCTGATTCAATGGTCCGATCTACAAAAGGCAGCCGCTGGGAGAGAATCAAGTGATAAAGACAAGGAGACAGGGGATGCGACTCGCGTGCTAGTTCTTGCAGCAACGAATCTACCGTGGGCCATTGATGAAGCTGCGAGGCGTAGGTTCGTCAGGCGACAGTACATCCCGTTGCCAGAAGACTTTGTCAGAAAACAGCAAGTGAAGACCCTGTTGAGCCATCAGAAACACGATCTGAGCGAGAGAGACCTTGACCGCCTAGTCGCGCTCACTGATGGTAAATAAGATATTGTTTCCCCCTGGCGAAACTGCCGCTAACGACCATATAGGTTTTTCTGGCTCTGATATCACTGCACTTGCCAAAGACGCTGCGATGGGTCCTCTGCGCTCACTTGGCGAGAGTCTGCTCACCATGACCATGGACGAGATTCGCCCAATATGTTTCCAAGACTTTCAGGCTAGTTTGCGCACGATCAGACCGTCTGTGAGCAAACAAGGTTTAAAGGAGTTTGAGGACTGGGCTAGGGAGTTTGGAGAACGCGGAGGGTGATTATACACGTGCTATGGTGTGAACATCATGTCCTCTAAGGAAATGAGCATTTTCTCTGAGTAGCTGAACCGATCCAATACATCGTGTTGCTCGTGTTGAGGTTTGCGCCACCTGCTGTGTTGACAGTTGCTCTTTCCTCCCTAAACGCTCGTCACCACATCGAACAATTAGCGGCCCTCGACCCAAGTTCTGGCTTCTGACGACACCTTTTCAATCCTTTGGTTGTCCAGTGCACAGGGTTTCGCAATCACTTGAACATGGCGCCACGCAAGAAAACTGAGAAAGAGGAGAAGCCTACCAGCGCCGAAGGCTCCGACATGATCCTGCATTACCTGCGTACGCTGTATTCCACCTCACCTGATGTCACGCTTTCTCTATCCTGACATCATACAGGCCAAACCAATAGGCCATATTCTGCCATTGACATTTCAGCTAATCTGCACAACAAAGTCACGAAAGGTTGGTCAAGTCACTAGCCTTGTCATCGCAGGTGAGGAAGGCGGGACTGACAGCCATGCAGCTGCTACAGCAAAGTTGCTCAAGGACCTGCACGAGCAGAAGCTAGTTGAGGGCCGTGCAGCTGGTGATTTCATCCGGTCTTTCTCTGAGGTACATCGAGTTGATGTGAAGCAGGCAAGCAGCTCGTATATCACGCCTTACAGGTACGTTGCCTACCGTGTTGCTACTCCCCGCTCAATGCCACCTCCTTTAAAAGCATGACTGACTGTGCCAGAAACCTGACGATGTCGCCTCACCTGAGCAAATGGCCGAATATAACGCGCATACCAGAGCCCTTCAAGCGCAGACCAGCGAAGTTCAGGCCCTCGCCAAAACCCTACGTAGCACCCTAGCTTCTCTCAACAGTACCCTTAGCACCAAGGATATGCTGTCAACCATATCCTCGCTGGAGCGAGAGAAGAACGAGATCGCGACAAGGCTTGAGAGACTGCGGGCCGGCCACGCGAAGAAAGTGACGGCCGAGGAGAGGCAGAAGGTTGAGAGGGAGTGGAACGTTTTCAGAGTTGTGAGTGCGAGGAGGGAGAAGATTGCGAGAGAGTTTTGGATGATGGTAAAGGACGGAACGGAGGGGAAAGAGACGCTGGAGGAGTTGAGAGAAGGGTGGGGGCTGGATGACTAGATGGAGGAGGTGGGTATGAACGCCTCCACGTTATGGGAAGGCTTAATTGAAAGCACGGATATGACAACTGGCACTTTGTCTGTATGTGCATGCTGCAGGAAGTCAGAGCTACATCGCGAGCAGAATCTGCCACTACGAACACCAAAAAGCAGGGGACTGCTATTTGGCAAATGCCCATGCACATTCTTACTGGTCGCTGGTGTAATCAGACTTTCTCATGACCTTTGATGAATGGAACGGTAATCACTGGTCAGACAAACATGCTCAGCTGTACTATGACATGACAGTCCATTCTGGGCACCGTGCACTTGCTTAGCAGCCAGCGAAGCATGCAGCTATAGCGATCCCGCTTTCAACTAGAAGTTAAGTTCTCCAATCAAAAATTCAAGGAACATCATACTCGAAGGCGATGTAACCAGCAAAGTGAGAGAATAGAACGAGTGCAATACCCGCGACGTGACTCTAGTGGCGTTCCGAACTAGCCCGATGATTGGCGGGGCAGTACCGAAGCTGCGATGAGCCCATTTCCCTTTTTCAAACCCTCACCACTTCGAGCACCTATATCTTCATTTCTACGAATATCAATTGGTTGTACCTTATCCTTGGCACAATGGTAAAGATCGAAGGAGCCCCAGCACACGGCACGGTTGCGCACCTGCTGCCTTTGACGTACAAGCGGTACGTCTCGGAATGGCTCGAAGAGGACACCCCGAGCTTCGACTACGGCGGCTTCGTTGTGGGCGAAGAGCAATCTGAGGCTAAGCTTTTGGGCAAGAGCGAGGTGAGTCAAAATTGTGTTAATGAATGATCTTTAGTTGATTGGTGAAATTAGGGTATTGTAGCTGGCGTCCCATTCTTTGATGAGGTCTTCAAGCAGTTGGACTGCACGTGGGTGATTGATCTCTTTGAGGCACCTGCACCCGACTGACCTCTATGCAGAGTCGAATGGCATGTCAAGGAAGGTGATTCAGTCGGACAGCAGATTACCCACTGTGCTACGGTACGCGGACCCGTTCGCAATCTCCTCCTTGGCGAGCGTGTAGCGCTCAACACCCTTGCCCGCTGTTCAGGTGTCGCAACAAAGTCGAACCGCCTTCTCACTCTTCTGCGGAAAGCAGGCTATCAAAACATACTTGCTGGAACACGCAAGACGACACCCGGCTTTCGATTGGTAGAGAAGTATGGCATGCTTGTTGGTGGCGTTGATGCTCACCGTGTTGACTTGTCCCACATGACAATGCTTAAAGATAACCACATTGTTGCTGCAGGAAGCATCACCAATGCGGTGCGAGCTGCTAAATCTGCAGGCGGGTTTGCCACCAAAGTCGAAGTGGAATGCCAGAGCTTCGAGGAAGCAGACGAAGCCATTGCCGCAGGAGCCGACATTGTTATGCTGGATAATTTTACGCCAGACGGCGTCAAGGTTGCAGCTGCGCAGCTGAAAGAAAAATGGGGACGAGGCTCGGGAGACAGGAAAACGTTCTTAGTCGAGGTCAGTGGTGGCCTGACTGAACACAACGTTGAGAAGTACGTCTGTGCGGATATCGACATTGTGAGCACAAGCAGCATACACCAGGGCGTTCCTCATGTCGATTTCTCGCTGAAAGTCGTGCCGAAGACAAAGAAGGAAGGCGGTGAAGGCCTAGAGATATAGCTGCACAGCCTTGTAGGTAGCAAAGAAGCTCTTTAGTCGGTTCCAATCATAGTTGGAGCATCTCCATACGTCCAGACTGACACAGTCATCACTCGGCAAGGCGTGCAGCGGCCTTACATTCTCAGCCCTGTGGGCACTTCCGCTTAAACCGGATTCGGTTGCTCCTTCCCAACCGCTCCAGAAGGAGCCCCGCTAGGCGGGCAGTTTGCATCCTTGCTTCACCGCGACACCATTGTGTTTGCACTGAACTTCTCTCTTCTGGCTATGGTCCAATCTGACCCTGATTATGTTAAAATGCTTGAGGGCTTTACATGAGCTTCTCCATCAGCATATACGAAAGCCATCATTCGGTAGGACAGGGAGCGCACTCTGATTGGTGCGCATCAACATGGACGCTGATTCAAAGCGCATCGAGCGCGTCGTATTGGCTTGCATCCAATGCCGAAGCAGACACGTCAAATGCGACTCCAACCAACCGGTCTGCAATAGATGCAGACGTGACGGAAAGGAGTGCATCTATCAGAAATCTCGAAGAGGTGGCCTGAACAAAGAAGCACTTGCCCGACGGCGCTTGAAACTACAGCAAGAAGCCGAACATGCGAAGCAGAAAGCCAAGGAACAAATTCAGGTCGACGAAGCTACCTCGCATAACACACCCATGTCTTCCTCACAGGGCGATGATACCATCTATAGCGGACGTTCGAGTGTTCCATCCCTACAGGACTTGCGCATTCAGGATCACGGACCTTCACCGTCAGCAACACTATCATTCCAAGTCAACGATGAGCGTTTACTAGAGCTGTACTATGAGTACTTCTGGCCTGCCTTCCCGATTGTCCTTCCACAGCAGTATCTCATGTCCAGGAAATCAATGGAAAGCCACGGATTGGAGGAACTGTCGCTCGTACTCGAGTGGATCGGATCTCTATATGCATCTTGGTGTCTGTCAGAGCCATACTACCAAGCAGCGCTCGAGGCTATAAGCTCTCCGTTGTTGCCACGAACGCCGTTTAATGTTCAGGCTGTCATGCTGTTCGCTATTGCTCAGCATCACCAAGACTTTCGGCCAGAATCTCGCAAGACATTAGACCTCGCAATTTTGATCGCACTTGAGCTCGATATGAACAAAAGAGATTTTGCTCGTTTGTGGGGTGAAGGGAACCCAGTACTGGAGGAATCCTGGAGAAGGACTTGGTACATGTTGGCTATTAGCGACCAGCATTTCGCGATTGTGATGAACACACCCATTTACCAATTAGCGGATATGCCTAGCGATGTCTACTTGCCTTGCGATGACGACCTCTACATAACGGGGGTAAAGTAATTAACTTTGCACGTTTTTACTGCGAGTGGCTAACAAAGCGCAGCAAATCCCAACACCTGCAACATACCAAGAGATGCAACATCGAGAGTTTGCAGATGTCGAAGTCGTATACTCGTCTATTGCATACCTTCATGACATATGTAGAACGGTCGCTTACGGCATGTGCACCCTCCTCTTCGTAACATCTGGCTAACAAGTCGTAGTGATGAGTTCGTTCGCTACCTCTCCGCAATTCAGTAGGGAGCTCATCGACACCATGGATGCAAAGATAGCTATTTGGCACTCGCAACTGCCGTCTGTAAAGAAGGATCCAATGCGAAAGGATGGCACAGTTGATGAAATCATTTTCATGGCTCACATGATCGGAGCAATGTACGTCCCACGCCCCGACACCTGCGGTTGCAGCTACAGTAACTAATTTCAGGAGCGTGTTGATGACGCTGCATCGACCTTTGTCCTCGTTAGTTTACAGCGACGCCGAACTCCACACTACAGCTTTCGCGGCACCTGCTCCGTTCACAATACCAGCTACAGCCTCGCGGAACGTCCACACAGCACGTGCACTCCGAGTTGTGGAAATTCAGACTAAGCTCCTTGCTATCCCGTGCACCATGGAGAAGCACAGCGTCTTTAGCATGTGCATCTGCGCCCTGATAGCAAGCGCCCAGGTATCAGCATGCAGCAATCTCCTTGAAGACCGCGCCCTGTCCATTGCTCGCGATCGGGTAAAACTCAGCATCGGGTTCTTGAATTCCATGGGCTCAATATGGGCCCTAGGCAAGTCTATGGCGAAGGATGTGCGCGCCATTGCTCGATCGGTGTTGTACATACCATCGAGCATCACGACAGTGGAGCAGAACATTTCAGCCGAGATCGAGATACCACGCGATGAGCTGATTTGGCCGATTAACCCTTCGGCAGATGTTGATATCTACAGTGGCCTTGTGATGCCGATGGACTGGGAGCATGCGACTTCTGGCTATGCTTCTTCAGCGCTGGTACATGCGGCTATGTTCCAGACGGCTGGATCCGATGAGTTTCGCTCAGAGAAGTCTTAGGATCGCATCTCAGATGCTCTGACAATGCGAAGGCATTGCACTGCAGATGTGAACTCTGATCAAATAAGATTTACTCAAGATCTGGTTAGAATGCGCTTGAGGCAGCCATCTCACTCTCGATGATGTTGTGAAGAATAGCTGTGCGAGGCGGTCGACATGATATACGTCCAGCATGGCTACTAGTTATCTACCGTTATTTGAGAGACTAAATAGTTGTCAGAATCAAGGAGAGATGCGAAACAATTGAGATCCATTTTCGACCCTGCAGAAACGCATGTATAACTTTCCCACTCTCACAGCGCCCAGCAATAGCAAATGCGACCCCCATCTTCCGCCGCCGCTGTGCTCCCCCAACTTTGAACATTGGCACCACCATACTCACCTTGGCGTCAGCGCATGCATATCAGTGGTTATCTAGTCGTCATGCCGTATCAGCGTCGAAGACGGAGCCGGCTAGCGCGTTTCTTCATTAGCCCAGCCCCGCGTCTGGATCTGCCATCCTTCAAGGTGGGTCAATCACCCTAAGCCCGAAGATTTAAGAGGAAGCGCGTCTGCTCGTGGCAACATAGGATACGTGACGATGACGGCTCCTACGTTTGGTTTCAAGATGCGCTTTTGATAAAAGTTAGATGTACGCCGCCTGCAACCTACTTTCTGCGTAACTAAACAGCCTTGCCGTTGTTTTCTCGGGTGCGAGACCCCACCAATATTTTGACGTAGCTCCGACTCATCTGTCAACCAAACGCGCCGCTCTTCAAGAATCTGCCGCAAGAATGAGCGACGTTGAGAAGCAGTATGAGAGGGCAGATGCTCAAGCCCCCAGTTCGATCAAGAGCGATGAGATCGACAGACAACTGGGAGAGGTTGACCCGTTGTTCGAGGCAAAGCTTGTTCGCAAACTGGACATCTTCATCATCCCTGTCGTTATGCTGTTGTACCTGCTCAGCTTTCTTGACAGGTGAGTCTACTGCTCCGTCAGGCTGGCTTGGTCATGCAATGCATGGCCAACAAGCTTCTGCCAGCTTTCCAAGCATACCAAGCAACAACTTCCGCCGGCGCCAAATACTGACATACGCCCAGAGTAAATATTGGCAACGCCCGACTCTACGGACTCGAAGAAGACCTGGGTATGGACTCAACGCAGTTCCAGACCGCTGTTTCAATCCTCTTCGTGACCTACATTTTGTCCGAAATCCCGAGCAATCTCGTGCTCAAGAAATTGCGTCCCTCCCGCTGGATTGCCTTCATCACTGTCTCTTGGGGCATCGTTGCAACTCTGACAGGTATCGTGCAGAGCTATGGTGGTCTCATAGCATGTCGCCTTCTCCTTGGTGCTGTGGAGGGCGGTCTATTTCCTGGAATGGCCGTTTACCTTACCTTCTTCTACACCAAGCGCGAACTCGCCTTGCGCATTGGGTATCTCTTTGTGTCTGCCGCGCTTGCGGGAGCCTGCGGTGGTCTCCTGGCCTACGGGATCGGCCACATGGACGGTATTGCCGGTCAGCGCGGTTGGCGCTGGATCATGATCATTGAAGGAATCCCGACTTTTGTGTTGGGCATCGCGACATGGTGGATCCTGCCCGACGAACCTGCGACAGCGTACTTCCTTAATGAGCAGGAGAAGGCGTTCGCTGTTGCGCGGCTCAAGCGCCAGACCGGGTACACGAAGAAGGCGGCTGAGTTCCACTGGGAAGATGTCAGGAAGTGCTTCAAAGACTGGAAGGTGTGGCTGTTCTGCTTCGCGCAGTTTGGTTCCGACACCATGCTTTACGGCTTCTCGACCTTCCTGCCCACAATCATCCGCGCCATCATGCCCACGGCCTCAAGCGCAATGGTGCAGGTCCTCACCATCCCGTGCTACGCTCTAGGCGCCATCACCTACCTGGTCATTGCGCACTACTCGGACAAGCAGCAGAAACGCGCCTTCTACAGTATCTTGCTGGGCGTTGTCAGTATCATCGGATATGCCATGCTGATCAGCCCGAGCAGCTCGGCGACGCACTACGCAGGATGCTTCCTGGTCGCTATGGGGCTGTACGTGTGTGTTGGTATTCCGCTTGCGTGGCTACCTACGAACTTGCCACGCTACGGAAAGCGTACGAGTGCGACTGGACTGCAGCTTTCCATCGGTAACTGTGCGGGTATCATGTCGTCGTTTGTAGGTCACCCAGGATTCGTCCACTTCACAGATGCACTGCTGACACAGATTAGTTGTATCCAGCAAGAGAAGGCCCGCGCTTCATCAAAGGCCACGCCGTCACCATGGCTATGGTTGCCTTCGCAATCGCCTGCTACGCGATCCTGTGGGCGTATCTTGGCATGCAGAACAAGCGACGAGAGAATGGCGAGGAGGACCATTTGATGGAAGGCAAGAGTGAAGAGGAGATCGCGGAGATGGGCGATGAGAGTCCGAGGTTTAAGTACACGACCTGAGCGTCGTGGCGAGCCCAAGACAAAAAACAATGGTTTACATAGTCTAACTGAGAGCATACATATAATAAAATCGACAATCTCCTGCTCCGTTGAAAAGCATTTGTCACGAAACACGTACTTTTCGGTATCAATTGCTCTTTCGTATGGTCTTGAAGATGCCATCAGACGATGAGCTATTAGCTTCACAACAAGTTCTCGGCAACAACCTGGTCTGTACGTTTGGTGAAGCCACGATGCCTTACCACCAGTGCATTTAGACTCTAGGCTGATCGAAACGAGGTTGAGCTTTATCGAACGTAGACCACATTTACTCTCATGCAATTGCAACTCTAAGCTTGTCACAAGCTCAACGGGAAGAGAGAAAAAAACTACGTCTTGCCCAGATCATGTACTGCGCATCGGAAAGACAAGGCCAGCGCAGGCAAGGAAACCTGAGCCTCATCAAGGCATGCATCTCCTTTCCGTCGGCGGCGCGAGCGTCTCCCGCGTCTGTGCGTCAAGCACGCAATCGTCATTGGTAGATTTTGAATGTTTCCCGCACTGCACGAATGCGACTGCATCTCCAACAATCACGGGCTGCGTATCCCCCACTCCATTTTCTTCGTGTGGAACTTGAGAAAGCTGTCAATTGCACAGTCCTACACGCAATTGTGAAGTAGGGAAGAGCTGGACTTTGGGGATACACTCCGCGGACTCGTGTGTGCGAATTGATAAGAGCTGGAGCGATAGCGGAGCACGGGATTGAGAAGTTGAACGGTCCAGAAAAGAGCACGCAAAAATGGTTTCCCAGCTCGAGCAAGAGATAGAACACCCGCAGTCTGGGTCCGGCCGAGTAGCAAAGGATCTCTTCGCCGGCGCGGTGGGCGGCGTAGCACAAGTGCTGCTGGGCCAGCCGTTCGACATTGTCAAAGTGCGATTACAAACCACAACACAGTACTCCGGCGCCCTGAACGCGGCATCCAGCATCTACAAGAATGAAGGCGCCCTTGCGTTCTACAAGGGCACCCTGACGCCTCTCATCGGCATCGGTGCATGTGTGTCTGTTCAATTCGGCGGCTTCAACTTTGCACGCCGCTACTTCGAGGCTCAAAACACGGCCAAGACAGGCAACCCGGCGCTGTCTTACTCGCAGTACTATGCCTCGGGCGCGTTCGCAGGAATCGCCAACACGGTCCTCTCCTCGCCGATCGAGCACATCCGTATCCGGCTGCAGACGCAGCCCAGCGGCGCAGCACGTCTGTACAACGGGCCCATCGACTGCGTGCGCAAGCTGGCCGCGCACCAGGGGGTGCTCGGCGGCGTGTACCGGGGCACAGCCGTCACGTTCCTGCGAGAAGCGCAGGCGTACGGCGTGTGGTTCACGACGTTCGAGTACCTGATGAACGCGGACGCGGCGCGCAACGGCATCAAGCGCGAGGACATCTCGACGTTGAAGGTCGCGGCGTATGGTGGGCTGGCGGGCGAGATGCTGTGGATTAGCAGCTACCCGTTTGATGTGGTCAAGAGCAAGATGCAGAGCGATGGGTTTGGCGCCGCGCAAAAGTACAGCAGCATGCGGGATTGCTTTGCAAAGGTGTGGGCGCAGGAGGGCGCGAGGGGATTCTGGAAGGGGATTGGGCCCACGCTGTTGAGGGCCATGCCGGTTAGTGCTGGAACGTTTGCGACGGTTGAGGTTACGATGCGGTTGATCAGCTAGACGGAGCAGTGCTGTGAGACGGCGGGCGTAGATTGCGATTGCGGGTCACGCAGTATTGACATTTGGGTTGATATATCAAGAACACCTAGAGCGAGAGATGTGTGTCTGGATTGATGTGACGGAAAGATACACCGGCAATGTCATGGTCATCCCTCATAGCACACCAGATTTGCTGTATCTGCACCTAAGGAGATGGTTGGTGCCCAGTACTTCAACAGGTGTGCCTATCGAGGCGTCTGTAATATCTAGCTAGCGATCTTCTAGACGCCAACCTTCTTACTGAACGGATATATCAGCGTCAACAGACGATTTGTCCTCATTAGAGGTTACACACTGGACGAACCGGTCGGCTGTGAGAGGGAGTGAGGACAATTGGTCCAACCAGATCCGTTGCATCAGCTCGCACTAATGAAGTAGAGTGAGATGTGGAGGCGTTCCTTGTAATTGACAATGCTCGAGTTCGGCTACCATGTGTTGGCCCTTCTATACGACATAGCCGTATCCAACCTGAGTTTGCGGAGGTGAGTAGCGTCTACGACGATGATAGGAGATAATAAAGTGGCTGGGAAACATAGGCACACACAGTAGAGATGGTATGGATTCGAATCAAACGGTGCAAGGAAAACGAGATTTTGATTGCCCTGACAGGACTGAGCGACAGTGAGTGTGTACAAAAGAAAAGCTGTCTTGAAAGAGTGCCGGCCACAGGGTATAGTACAAAAACTCCCACGATCCCACGAGCCCATCCTACCAACCGAACCCAACCCATCCCAGACCCGTCTTTGACGCAAGCCAACCCATCCCCCACGACCGCTACCAACACTTCAGCTTCGCCCAAAACCCCTGCTTCCCCTCCCCTTCTTCCTCCCCATCCCGCTGTCTAACCACCTTCTCTCCCTGTGGCGGCAGCCGCGGCGTCTGCGCATACGGCGTACTGGGCGCTTTCGCGGTGCCGGCCGCCGCCCTCGCCTCGACCACTCTACGCACCAGCAAGGCAAACGTCTCCTCAATGTTGACCATCTCGCGTGCACTTGTCTCCATGAAGCCACAGCCTCTCTTCCTCGCCCACTCCAGGCCTGTCTTGGCGTCGATCTGGCGCTGGGTTTGGAGATCGCACTTGTTTGCAGCCACGATCTTGACGGGCGGGGTTTTGTTGTTGTCGAGGCGGTTCTCGGTTTCCATGTCGATCATCTCCATGAAGTAGTCGAGTGCGGTGAGGGAGTTGGGGGACGTGATGTCGTAGACGAGGAGGAAGGCGTCGGACTGCAGGTTCGAGGCTGCCCAGAGGCCGCGGTATTCTTCCTGCCCCGCCGTGTCGGTGAGCATCAGGTAGTAGGAGTGCCCGTCTACGGTGCGGGTGACGCTGTACGAGTCTTCGATTGTGGGGTCGTAGCTGCAAAGGGAGGGTTAGCTGGGCGAGAGGCGGCTGTGGAGGAGACAGGGGCAAGGCGTACTCGGAGGTCCATTCTGAGCGGACGAGGCGGAGGGTTATGGAGCTTTTTCCTGGGTGGTGTCAGTCGTGCGCGGGAGAGCGAGGGGAGGTGCGGTGAGCGTACCGCATCCGCCGTCGCCGCAGATGGTGATGGTGATGCGGTCTTGTTCCTCCATGGCGTAGGTGTGTCTTGCACTGCGCGTCTGCAAAGGTGCCCTCGTGTACTGTGCGCTCTGGTTTTGTGTCTATGCGCGCTCGACGCAATCTTCTTCGCGCAGGTGCGGCTGATGCGTCCTGTCTCGTGTTCAGCTGGTGGTGTCGTCGCACAGTAAGGCCTGGCAGCGTCGTTGCAACAAACAAACAAAAGAAAGGAGACGGAGCGAGGCCACGACTGAATCAGCGGTGCAAACGAGGGAATCCTGGGGTCCTTGCCAGGCTGTCAGAGCTACGAAAGGAGAGTGCGTTCACGGCTTGAGTGTTCCTGGCGGCGATCAATCCGTACGGGCGTCGAGGCCCAGCTGCACCCTTGCAAAACCGCCGGCATGATTTCCGCCAAAGTTCGAGCTCGGGCGCCAACGGTGCGGTGAACTTTAATGTGGAAAGTGACGCTGGGCTTGCAGGCGCGTGAGAGCGAAGGCGAGATTGAGTTCTCGCGAGAGTCTGTGTGCTCTGCGAGCTGGTATCTCTGCGTCGAGTCGATGCAAGCGGCGGGTGCCTGCAGCCCTACCGCGACTCGTGGTCGCAGGGATGACGCAGGACCTGTCGAACCACATGGCGCGCGCGCGCGCCGCATTCTTTGCAGCCTTGCTGACCTTGCATCTGCAGCATCTGGAGCACGACTTGGAAACAGTACCACACTGCACGCAGATCCAGTGGCTGGGAGACTGCAGAACGCCCGGACACATGATTCGGTCCACCTCAATTTACAGTGAATCCTTCGAGCTGACGCGTGCTACCAAATCCTGCCGACTCCAAAGATACGAAGGAATTGATTACTATCTGCGCTGAAGCCGGCGCAACTCACCGTTGCGCAAATCTCATGGGATTCATAAACCCGCGGTTGTGTATTCTAGCTGCGCTTCCAGTACTGCTTCAGCATTCACTTGCAAATACTGCGTGCGTACACATGCTCCAGAGCCGACCAAATTGCCTCCCCCGGGCGAGGAACGCAGAGAGGTCTCTGCAGAAAAGTGATGTGCAGCACATCTTCGCTACCTAGCTGTCGGTGATGAGGGAAATCACGAGGAAAATCATGATCTGAGCGGCTGCACTGGGTCTAGGGTGGCTCGATGACTGCGTGGGACCTTGACGTGCACGAGGCACGTTTGGTGGATCAGTGGGTAGCATCAAGTCGAACTGGAGTCTGGCGATTTGTGATCCATGGATCATGATCTTGACCGCTTCATTCATTCGCTGCGATACGCTTCACTGCGCTGACATCCTCTCGCACAACTAAAATAGATATGGATATATGTATATGTATGTATGTACACACTCCCTGCCCAAGCGGAAGGCAAAGCATCTGCACATGTCCTCCGCGATATTCATCCAGTGAAATAGCTCTGTTCGTAACCAATAGTCTAACCAGAAACGCTCATGTAGATTGAGTGCTCACAGTGCTCGCAGTGTCTAGTCAAGAAGCGGCTGAGCCGAAGAAGGGCTCGAGCGAGGGAGCGCACGAACGAAGAAGATAGAGAAGAGAAGCGCGTGGGGTATCGTCAAGACTAGGAAACAACAATCCGGGCCCGTGGAAAGCAAAACAGTAAGGCAGTGGAGTGCAGAAGTGCAAGAAAGGCTGTTGACGCGACTATTCCTCGTCAATCTTGGGAGGTGGAATGAAACCTTGCGACGCTGCCACCTCGGCACGCGCATGCTTGGCTGCGTGATGGTCTTCGATGCCAGCGTGTTCGGGCGTGCGCTTTGAGGATGGCGCAAGCGTCGATTGAATTGAAGAGGACTGGCCGGTCTCAGGGATGGTGTGCGGTAGGATGGACTGGTGCTGCAAGTTGTGTCGCGGCGAGGCGTTGCTCTTCTTGCTCTTGTCACTCGCTGCGGATGATGTGCGTGGTGACACACGGCCTTGCTGTAGACGGGGTCAGTAAGGCTTCAGTAGTCTACAGACTTGAGTGACCCACCTGCTTGGCCCATCGCAGACCACACGAGTTACACAGATCCCGGTTGCCAGACGGTCCTCGCCGCCACTCGGGCGTTGTTCGTGTGTGACAGTTGGCGCAGTCTTTCTGCATCTGCCCCGCGCCCTTTCTGCGCTTTCTCTTCTTCTTAGCTGCCAGAAGGCTCTGCACTTCTTCTGCCAGGTACCGGTTGCGTTTCTCCATCTGCCGCAGCTCGAACTGCCAGCTTGTGCTTCGAGTCGTCTTGAGCTCATCGAAAACATTGTCATCTGACGCCAAGCTGTGATCCTGGTGTCCAATTGTCAGACCGTTGTGGCCGGCGAAGGTAGTCCCGTGTGCTTCGGTGGTGTTGAACTGCGGGTTGGGCGATGCGACCATGGATCCCGAGGTGCCAGAAACAGATCCAGGCATGGGAGAAGCGCTGTTCAAGTGTGGTTGGAGTGAGCTTTGCGAGTTGTTGTCTTTCGTCTGGTAGAGAGATGGTCGCTGGCCGTTGCTGTTCCTTGAGTATTTCAGTAGCCGAGTCTGCCCAACAATAAACGTTGGCTTATGCCCTTCAGTGGCGTCTCCAGGGTACATCGTGGTAAACGCTTGCAGCACTTGACCTCTCTTATTGATCATCTCATGCTTGACCTCTCCCTTCCTGCCGCCCCTCACAAGTTCGAGGATACGACCGAAACTTAACTTGGAGTCTTGGCGCATGAGCGCCTGCATGCTTGATCCTACGAGCTCTTCGGGCTGTCGGTCCAGCAACTGGCGCACATTCGAGGAAACAAACAGGAACATGCCCGATGTCGACATCTTCGTCCAGAGCTCGTTGTCGCCGATGCCTCCAGACTCGCGGACAATGGACTTGCTCAATGTATACACCGGACGTTCGCGGCCAACCAGGATAATACACTTGCGACCCTTGCCCTGCTCGGTGTGCAACGAGCCGTGGCCCTCAAACCACATGTAGCCGCTGTTCTTCCGTCGGATTCGAAACACGACATTGACAGATCCCCCGTTAGTAGTCTCCTTAAGCTCTCTTGTGACTGGTACAATGTCGCTAGGATGGCAAACAGAAGACAAAGCAGTTCCGACAAGCTCGCTGGGATCGTACTCCAATACCCTGTTGCTGGAAGGCGACAGGTACATGAACAAGCCCTTGAGTGATAAAACATGCACAACGTCATCAGTGTTCTCGAGAAGGACCTTGTCCCATATGCGTCGCGTGATCTCAGAGTCGCCTGAGCCGCTGTAGGAAGCAAGTACGTTCGAGACCTCATCCTTGGATATGGTTTGGCCTTGTTCGGGTTGGGGTTTGGAGGCATCGTTGAAAACGTAGCTTGGCATGGACATGCCGCGCTGATAATTTACTCTGTAGGATCCATCTGGATTTTGATTAGTGGACCGTTGCGGGCAGGAATTCAACAAACTTACCAGAGTTCTTGTTTGTCATTGCACCAGGCTGTTCAACAAGATCAACCTGGAAACCAACAAAGAACTTCACCTTGCCGCCAGGCTCCCATGATATCGGTATCATTGTCAGCAAGTTCATGAAAGGCTGTCCTCCCCTTCGGTAGTTGATCAAGCTAATTTGTGCTTCCGTCACGGCGCTGATGGTGTTTTTCAGATAGAGGACCGAGTCGTCGTCACAATAGTTTCGCTTGATTCCAGCCTCGACTTTGCCGTCTGGCGACTGAAGAAAACGACAGTTTCTCCCGAGAATCATGTGTCTTGTGTAACCGGTAAGTCGCTCGAAATTCTCTGAGCAGTACACGATTGGGATGTCGTCCATGTCAGCGTCACACACGACAAAGGCACACGACAGATCGACTGAACCAATGTCGATTTGTGGATTAGGCCGCGTAGCTACTCGCATAAGAACGCCAAGCATGTCGAAACCCGACGAAGAGTAGGCATTTTTGAACTGTGTCTGCATATGTGGTTTGGAGTGCATCGACGAAGGAAAGCCGCCCGGAGGCTCTGCCCATGGAAATTTCATATTTTTTATCTCTTGGAGCTTGTCGTTAGGGAGGTCCTCGGTCGGATCCTGTGCTATCGGACGCTGTTTTTCGAGGGAGGTCAGACTTAATTGATTGGCCGTCTTTGCACTGTTTGTGTCTGGTCGCTGCTGGCTTTGCTCTCTGCTGGATCTGCTCTGGTCCTGGCCGTGGCTGTTCTGGCGGCTGGGGAGTGATGGGCCTGAACGGGCATCTGGCGTGTTGCTCATGGACGGGGTTCTGTAATGGGCCTGGCTGTGGCTCTGGTTGCGACCCTGGTTGTGGTTCTGGGCCTGAGACTGCATATTGGCAAACTGGTGTTGGCCGACCATATTGGACCCTCGTTGTGGCGCAGGCAAAGGTCCTATGAAGTCGTCACCCTGGTTGATGGGCGTGTTATTCGCGTTGAGAGGCGACTCAATCATCTGGGTGTTGAATTGATTGCTCCCAAACATGTTCATGTCCGTCTGCATCATGCTGTTGAGCGAGTCATCCATTTCAAGGGGCATGCTCATGTGGTTGGGGTACGGGCTCATGCTCATATCGAGGTCTGCGGCGGTGTGGATGGGCGAGGCGTAGTTGGAGCCGGGGGCGGCCATGGTCGAGAAGGGCGAGGCGGCGTTGTTGAACTGGGTCTTGATGGCCAAGGTGTCGGCGGACTGCATGTTGGCGTTGGGCCTGGAGTAGGCGTTGTTGCGCATCATGTTGTCCATGCCGGCAGCGGTCGACATGTCAAAGGCAAAGTCGTCCATGGCGGCGCCGTTGGGATCGCCAAAACTCATCATGGACATGCTGCGCGTCGGACTGGTCATGTGCATGGACGGCGGATGCTGGTGCTGCTGCTGCGAGTGCTGCTGCTGGAGCTGCGGGTGCGAAGGCTGGCGCGCGTAGACAGGCACGCTGCGGCGGCGGTTGGCTTTGTCGTTCTGCGAGACGATGTCATCGAGCGACTGCCCCTCGGTGCCCCCAGGGCCGAACGTGCCCATGTCGGCGGCGCCCAGGTCCATGACGCCGCCGCCGTTGCTGGCCGCGTCGGGGTAGGGCTGGGTCGAGTAGGGGTAGCCGTTCATGGCGGGTAGAGAGGGTGCAGAGGCCCGCGGCTCAGTCGGTGGAGGGAAGCTGCAGCCGCCGGCCCGTGGGCATGGATGGGCGAGTGTCGGGCGTGGCAGCCGTCGAGGCGGTCGGGGATGGGACTGTGGGCGCGGCAGGGGGGGGGGGGGGGGGGGGGGGGCGGGGGGGGGGGGGGAAAGGGGGGGGGGGGGGGGGGTGGGTGGGGGGGGGGGGTGCTGCGCTGCCAGTTGGTGGGTTTTATTAATCTTTGCTGTTCCGCATTTCGCGCAAATTGTAACCCCCT
>VWXS01000157.1:0-59479 GCA_028584115.1 Stagonosporopsis vannaccii | reverse complement strand
GTTGTGGGGGTGCTTATCATAAGGAGTGGAGGGCGGGGGGGGGGGGGGGGGTGGGGTGGGGGGGGGGGGGGAGGGGGGGGGGGGGGGGGGGAATTGTGAGTCCGTGTAAGAGTGAGAGATAGTAAGAGACGAGGGGAAAGTAAAAGCTGTGGGATGGTAATAACAATGCTGCATAACAAAGGAATCTAGATGCCTATGAGATGTCCATCTCGGTAATATGTGACGAGGAATTCCGGTATTGTTGACGCATGCAAAGCGTCAAATGTAGTCCTACAACATATATATCTTCGCGCCTTACGACAAATCTCTTCTACAATCGATGTAAATCTGTTTTACGCAAATCCAAACACCTCCGCGACACTTAGGATACTCATTCGCGCACCCCACAAGCCCACGAAAATGGCAACCACATCGACGACAAGCAGCACCGCAGCGCCCAACATCCACCTCGGGCTGAAGATACGGTACAGCATGAGATGTCTCCTCAGATGGCCAGCCCACATTGTCGTCGCCAGATTGACGACCGCGTAGAACAAGATGTGCGTTGCGATTGCCTTTGCGACAGTGCTGAGCAGCCGCTTCTGCTTGGGGTTCACTTTCCACAAGACCAGGGCGGGGACAGCGACGGCGCAGAGAATCTGTGCGCCGAATGTGTTGAGAATTACAATCAGCGGGGTCCAAGGGTAGCGGATCGACTTCAGTGGGATGAAGGCAGATTCCCATTGAATACTGGAAAGGGTGGCTTGATGGCCGGTTTTGAAGTAATGGAATGAGCCTAGTAGGCCGAGCACAATGGGGCCGATGGAAGATTGGCGCAGATTGTTGGTGTCGATTATCTCGAAGAGGGAGAAGAGTTGCCACACGAGGATGCCGATGGAGCCGGCGCCCATGGGCTTCTGAAGGAGGGCGACAGCGAGGTACCAGATTGTGAGGAGGAGGGCGTAGCGGCTACCATGAACGTTGGCGTAGCCGTGAACAATGAGTTGCTCGTTGGGCTGGGCTTGGTTTTTAATTTCGATGTTAAGTAGTGGTTTGGACCAGTTGTAGAGAGCGTAGCCGATGCCGAAAGCGAGGATGAGAACACCCTGCGCGAGCGCTTGCTTGCTGATTTTGATGATGCTGGAGAACGATGGGTACCACTCGCCGTCGTCGGCGGCGTCTAGGGCCCAGTATGCTGCGGAGAGCATGAGTCCAAAGCGAAGGACGATGCCGATCCACATGACGGCCATATTCTGGTAGCTCTTAGTACCCTCATAGTAGCTTTTAATAAATGTAGGAACGAGGAGCGCAGCAACGGCCGGAATGAGAAGCTGCCATGGTGCAGACGTCGTAGATAGAGCGGACGCGTAATATGTCGACTTGCAATAAGGCATCTGCTCCTCACGACAGAGTCTGGAAAAGCTTGCGGCGCGCAACAGAACGGTGAAGAGAATCGAGTGATAGACACCAAGCGTGCGGTCCGACATGTCTTTCTGTCGAAAAGACGAAATTAGAGCAAGCACACCGAATGTAGTGAGAAAGTGCAAGAGAATTTCATCCTCCCAGATAGTGAACGAGTTGGCAGCGAAACCTGCGGACAAGGCAATGGTGAAAATGAAACTGGTCCAGCCCCAGATGTTGTTCGGCAGAGGAGACGCAAGACGATTACGGAAGGAGAAGAACGCTGACAGCACACCAACAATGCCAGTAATTGCTGCTGCAAAGGTGACATAATGTTCTTTTGGTGTATCAGGCAAGACAACAGATGCCACGAAGCCAATAATTGCACCGAGTACAGTGCCCAGAAGTCCCCTCGTGAAGAATACAGGTGTGATCTCAGCGCGATCACCAACCAAGCTTCGAGCATAGAGCGCAATGAGGAGCACACTAAGTCCAAGGACCAAGACACCATTGATCATGCGTTGCACATCGAATCGTGCCCACAGCGAGCGGCAGATTCGTAGGTTCTCCTGCTGATAAGCGGCAAAGGCCTTGTATGCAGCCTTCATCTGCTCGCCCTTGGCTGTGCTTCCGCCAAATGACATGCGCTGAAATACTGAAGTCCAGGCATTATTCGCAGCAGGCCATAGTGACAGTGAAGTGGAAAATGTGCTCTCATCTAGACCACGGACACTGGCATACTCCGCCTGGTAGCGATGGATTTGAGCGCTTGTGAGACGATTCACAGTCGCCAAATTCTCGAAGCCATTGGCCTTGGCACTGGCAAAGGCTTCGTCGATTGGCTTTCCAAGGTTGTTGAACGGGATAGGCAGGCCAAGAAGTAAGGAAAGAGTGGGCACAAGGTCGATTTGAGCAACAGCCCTATCCTTTGCATGGGAAGGTGGAAGTTCGAAAGAGGGGTCGATGCGACCAAAGTCCCCCCTTTTAGAGTACATCCAAAGCGCAGCCTGAATCTCGTCGTCCGATTCACCGCCGTGATCTCCCTTGGCGTCCATGCCGTGATCACCCATCACCACAAGAAGTGTGTCGTCATCGATCTCGTCAATCATACGTCGGAATACGGCGTCCATCTCATTCAGCTTCGCTGCCATGGCGGGGTGGTCTGGACCGTAACGATGTCCGGCATGGTCAACACCAAGGTAGTGTCCAAAGATGACATCCCAGCTCGTCGCGTTCTCGGCCTTCAGAAGCGGAAAGATGTGCTCCGTGACGCCATTGTCGACCGTGTGTAGGTCCCAGACGTTGAATGAATCGTACGCGTGGGTGAGATTTGGTTCAAAGTACCCCGGGAAAAGTGCGTGCCAGGTGTCGTCACCCAAATGAACAACCCTCTTGCCGGCGTCCCTCAATTGTGCGACGAGATTGTCCTCGTCGATCGCAGTGCCAGCGAAGTTGCTTCCCGCATCAACAAACGTAGGCAGTGTTCCAGTTGTGAGTCCCTTCAATCGTTGCAACGTTGTAGTTGGCGGATCCGCAATGAAAGGCAAGAGGAAGGCATTCTTCGGCGACTGTTTCACGGTCTCGTAGAGAACAGGGATGGCATTATGGAAATGGCGAGGCGCAATGTTCTTCTCGGAGGAAGCGGCTTGGACGCGATCGGCTTGGCTCTCGATGTCCACAGCTTCGAATTGAGTCGCGAAAGGCACCGTGAAGTCGTATCGCAACGCGTCTACGATGACCACGATGGCTTTGTCGTATGTCTTGGGATGCCAGCACCCTTTCTGCGCATCGCCCGCTACGTAACCTTTTGTGAGCTCAATTGGGGGGACGGCGCATTCGGACTTGTGTGGAAGGACTAGGCGCGTGAGGAGGAAGCCGGTCGTGAATAGGTAGATACCGAAAATGTGGAGAGCACTGGTGGTTGTCAGTGTAATACATATGCCAGCCAGCAGGGGATATACAGGATGAAGCTGAAGAAGGCGACGACAATGCCATGCTGCGCCTTGAAATGGACTTCTCCAGCCTTCTTTGCAGTCTTGACATCTGTGACCGTCGGCTTTGGTCCACCCAACTGCGCATCCTCTGCACGCTGCTGCTGCTGCTGCTGCTTGGCTTTTGCTTCGGCTTGAATGTCTTCGATAGACGTGAACATCTCCCTGTTCTCCATAATGATATCAAGGGGCTCGGGAGCCTGAAGGTCGAAGTCGCACCAAAAAAATATGTTAAGGAGTGGAAGAACCCATGGATTAGACGTGTCGTGCTGAGCGCTGCGCGCAAAGGTGAGCTGCGATGTTTTGGTCGTGGTGGAGACTCAATTTCGCCGAGACCTCCGACAATCATGCGGCTGGCGGGTCCATCGTGGTGCTCCAACCGCGGTAATGGCTGAACATGGCTTGGACGAGGCGCAACGCGAGCCTCTACTAGGGCATGCGTGGCTTGCGAGTGAAGTCTACGATGTCACGAGAAGCGCAATGTCACATCAGCATAGGCGGCACGCGTTGAATAACTTGTCAAGTGTTGTATTGCTCTCGTGCTGCACGTCTACAGGCGCTTGAGAGATTGGCGTATCATACATTAGTAATAACAGTTATGTAAGAGGACATAACCCCAGCAGAGAGATGGCCAGACACATAGGGTATATAGGACCATTCAACTCCAAGAAATTTACAAGTGGCTCGTAACCACGCCTTGCCTTCCGGACTGGTATGGCACAGGCTAGAAATCGACAATCAGCGCTTGTTGCCGTCATCAAAAAAGGTCGTAGCCAAGCGGCTCAAGAAAGCCCGGGTAGCTGGACCCATGGTAGCGGTCCAGTCGAGCATTGGCAGTGGATTTGTAGAGCTCAGGCGTACTCCTTGTTATCCTTCTCCTTCAAGCCTCCGATGCGGTCGAGGTCTAGCGAGTCGAAGCGATCTGACGAGTCACGCTGGTAGGGAGGCAGGTCCTCATTGACAGGCTCTAACCCAACGCTGTGCTCACCGACACGAACCACGACTACGCGACCGGACTGGCGCTTGCCAGACTCGTCGACCTCGTCGGGGAATGTGATGCGAATCTCGGGTACCGGGCTGGTAGGGGTGCTTGCAGCGCTGTTTATAAGGTCTTGCTTCTCTGAGTAGACGACGACCGACTCACGGCCCTTGCCGTAGGGCATGGCAGTGATGGTCAGTCGGCGGTTTGACTGTCGCTTCTCATAGAGGGGCAGTTGTGGGTCTTGCGCCGCTTCTTTCCTTGCGCGGCGGATGTTACGGAGCCAGATGAGGACGCCCATGAGGACCAGGGCGAGAACAACAAGGATAGCTAATGTTGTGAGGAGCGCAATGGTCAAGTTGTTGGAGCCGTCTCCGTTCTCAGAGCGCGTGGTGAGGTTGTTGATGTTCATCATGGTGGATAGTCGGCGGCGGTAGTTTAGTCGTTATGGCGTTCAGTTGGCGTTCCAGATGATGGGATTGTGATAGTGAATAATGATTATAGATCGTATTCGCTGTCTCCATGTTAGCAATGCTCGTATACCTCCGCAAAGCTAATCGCTCGTGTGGATGTCTAGTCTGGGGCTTGGCGGACCGTCTCCAGCTGAGCCTGGGGAAGGCGTAACCTACCTAAAGAAGCGCTGTCGTTACCGGAGATTAACGATAGGGAACGGAGACACAAGGTCGAATGAATGAACGCAAATACTGCAGAAAGAGTGATGCAGTACCGCAAGGGAAGGTTGGTGACAGTAGGCAGGACCGTGAGAGGAGCAAGGAGGTCGAAGAGTTGAGAGGGCAAGGCACCTTTAGTTTTGTTTGGCGCAGGGCAGAACAAGGCTGTCCACACCGTCAACGTAGAAAATAGTGGGGCGCAACGCGTTACACTAACTCAAAGGACCCTGGAAGCGCCGCGCTAAGAGCAGGTCGTAATTAATGACGGCAGAGTCTGGCCAGTCGTGCCGTTCGTGGAGGTCGACGCGCTGAGGCTGTCCAACAACTGCACAACAAAGAAGGTCCAATGAACCATTCGATACCTGGCGCATGATCTCCTTTTCTGTAGGATCGGGGACGGGGTTCTACACGGCCAGCGAAGGTCGGCCTCCAGGATGGCCGATTGAGGACAAGTGCAAGGGGTAAGTCCAGATGCGTACCTGACTAGTGGTCCAAAATTAGCCTTCTGGAGGATTGTCCTTCTTGTCGACGATCAACAATGGTCGTGCCATAACATAACACGCGTCGACTATTACTACGCATGAGGTCTGAATCTCATTGCAATTATCGCCATTTGGAGTTGACCTGCTGCCTGGCCAGACACTCCACGTTTCGTCTCAGCTGTGACGGTTGAGATCGCGGGGAAATGACAGTGATGGCTGAGACGAACGGCGTGCGTAGTGCGGGATCTGTCAGGATGATGCTGAACAATGGCCCAGCGATGCGTGTTGAGGCGGCAACCTGGAATGTGTCGACGAGGAATCCTCGCTTGCCATTGTCAAAACCTGAACTGGGCAGCGCATGCCACGTGCCAGCCCGTTGTGAGGCTCGAGGCATGTCGTCAAACAAACATCGCTCCTCTTGAGTCTGACCCGACAAATCCTTGCAGCTGATAGGATTATTGGTGCTGCTAGGGTTCCGCGGATGCAGGCAGGCGGGTGTTCCACGGCTCACTGTTCACCACAAGGCCTTGATCCCCGAAGACCGTCAAACGTCTACACTGCTTGGCTATGGCTTGAGACGTTGGAACGTTTGATGCCTTTTGCTATGCTATAGCCAAGGCGGCTGTCTAGATATGTGACAGTTGGACTCCTGAAACTGTTGCACTTACTTGGTGGACGGGCTCCACATACGGAGGCCGAGAGAGCTCACGTATCCGCAGCTGCACTCTGCATGCACTTGCTGGCTGTACCACCACAGCGCATCGACCAGGCAGCGGCGAGGAGCGGTGAAGCTGCAAAAGGTGTTTTCACTGAAGGCGAAGACGGGACAAGTGGCAGAACAAGTGTAGACAAGGCAGACAATCCGTGGGACCGCCGGTGAAAAGGCAGCGACTTGCGGTGCTTAGAATGGCGCCAGCGCAGCACGTAGGTGAGCACAGAGGGGCAGGCAAAGGCATATGGACGCGCGAGAAGCGAGTTGCAGCCTTGTATGGTATCATTGGTATGTACATGCATATCTCACGCTGCAGGCAGATACGTAATTGCAGGAGCAGGGTGTTGTGGAGCGTTTGGTGATGACCCATGTGACACGCAACGCGGGCTCTAGGTGATAGGTGCATCTCGCCACTGTGTGACGCACTCTCTTCGAGACGTGAGCAGCAGAGAGGAGGACAGCAGTTTGGCGGTTGGACTCGGCGGGGAGGGCTCTGCAGAGGGTGTCGGTGGGCAGGCTGGAGACGCTTATGGCTCCAGCGAGGCAGCCACGGCCGGCTGAGCGCAGCGCACCGGGCGTGGACGACAGTCGTTGGCTGGGGCCGCGAGTCAAACAAGCATCCGCGCAGCTCGACGAGCAGAGACAGAGCTAGCAGCGCTTGGGCGCAGGCGGGCGCGGCCCAGACGAGGAGTGAAGAGGTTCGGTACGGCGGCAGGGCGTCGTGAAACACGCCTCAGGCTGCACATAATACTGCGCTGTTCCTCGCCATGTCAGGGCCGACATCTTGTCTCATCTCGTCTTGTCTCGCGCTGCCACATCAGATTGATCGCCCGGATTGCGCAGCCGCATCGATCCCTGACTCGCCCTTTGCACACGCGAGCGCCGCACAGCGCCTGCCGAGGACCGCCGCCGCCTGCAGACGGCAGGCCGCAGTCGTGTGCGCCCTGCGACGGCTGCCCAGGTGTTTGCTCGGTCTGAAGGGCTGTGTGCGCGCAGCTGAGGTTGCAGTGAGCCTCTGTCGCTGCTGGCCGCGAGCGCTGTCTGGCGGGCTCGACGACGCCTGACGCTTGAAACCCTAGCGCGGCCTTCCCCAGCGGACGCTTGTGCGTAGCTGCCGATCCTCGTCGCCGCTGGGCGCTGCGACAGCTGCTCTCGTCCTCGAGGCCCGCGTCCCCTCTGCGCCGTCTGCACAGGCAAACGCCGACTCCTCGCACTGCACCCTCCGGTCGCGCGCAGCCGCTCGCCAGTCCTCCGTCCTCCGTCCTCCAGGCCAGCCCCCGCCGCCGTCCGCCGTGAGCCTCCCTCGCCCGCCGACTGTGCTGCGCACCGTTCAGTATAAAACGACCCCACGGCTCGCATTCCGCGACTGCTGAGCCCGTCGCCCTTGCGTTGCATCCCCGCCGGCTTGCCTTCGCGTCGACAGAACCCTGATGCGTTCCCCGCCTGGCGCGCAGTACCATCGCTTCGAGGCTAGCATGCTCTGCCGTTAACGCAGCTTCCCACCTTGCACAAACCCAAGGGCGTGAGCGGACCTGCACATATCTACCCGCGCTCCCTCGCCCACGGACGCACAGGCGGCACCTCCTCCCTTCGCTGCCCGCCCGTCCGCTGTACACACCTTCTTCGTATATTTCTTGTTGCTGCCGCTGCCTTCAGTGCCCTGTGCAGGTGAGTCGCGTGCCTGACACCGCCGCCCGCCGCAGCGAGTGCTGATGCCTGAGTCTAGTCGATCTTACCACCACCAACACCACCACCACCACCACCACCACCATACATCAGCCGCCCCCGCGCCGCTGTGCACCAGAACAATCCACCTCGCCACCCAACCACCGTCTGCCGCGCAACCACGCAGACAGCACGCCCGCGCTCACAACCCAAGCTCTACTATGGCCACCATGGCAGGCAGTGTACGTACGGACATGAATTTGGCTGCGCACAGTGGCTGACGCACACACCGCAGACGAGAAACCGCGACCTGGCAGGTGGCATCTCACTCAACAGCACAGATAACGACCGCTCAGCCTACACATGGGGCAACAGCATCTGGAACACCAAGCCCGTTGGTTCTGGCTTTGGCTCCACCCCGCGAGACGGCTCGCGACCTAGAGGTATGCTCACATGCGGGCTGTACGATTGGACTTCCACGGCAGTTTTCTGACGCGACCACAGACAGCAATGCACTCCCCGGTGCGACCGCCCATGTCGCTGAGGGCAAGACTGGCTCCGGCTCGTTGCTTTCTTCCTCGGAGTCCGAGTGGAGGCAGAGCCGCCCGTCCCATGTCTGGGGAGACACTACTCACATCAGGAGCTCTGGCGTGTCACCCGCACGCAAGCGCTCCGTTGCACAGAACCAAAATGCTTCGCAATTCGGCGAAAGTCCAACCTCTCTTTTCTCCGTCTCTCGAACCGCCTCAGTCAACCACGGCCAGGGTCCCAGAGCTCTGAAGCCTCTCCTCGACCCCACTTCCTCCAATTTCACTTCACGCAACGTCGACTCGTTGGCCAATAGCTTCTCCAACTTCGGTTTTGGTCAGGCCGACCTCAGTCCGCATCGAGTTGACAATCCCGTCTCGTCATGGCCAGATGCCGCCGTTCACTCGCCCATCGATGACAGACGGAGTGTCAGTGGCTCAGATCACTACGGCGCAACCAGTGGTGCGCCATCGCGCAGTGGCAGTCTGCCGCCCTCAAGACATGGCGCCGAGAATGGCTTTAATCCTTATGCTGACTCGTTTTCTCGTTTCTCTCAACCCTCTGGGCGTCAGACCTCATCATTGTCCCAAGCCAATCCTCGTTCATTCCAGGAGCGTAATGGCTCCATCCACAGTGAGTCGCTGCAGCTGGCTCAGGCTCAGATGAAACTCGAGCAGGAGCAGGAGCCCCGTCTCGGAGCACATCGATCCTCCTTTAGCATCAACGCCTTCACTCCCGCTTTCACACCTTCAGGTCAAGCGTTGAACGATCCTCGCGACTCCTACCAGGATGCTCAGATACCTCTCCAGTCGGAATTACAGAGTTTCCGCAGCTCGGGAACCTACACTCCTGACAGCTTCACTAACGGCCAAGTCAACGATGGCAACGTGCAATTTCGGTCGGTCAACTACGATACCCGAAGCGCGCCAAATGGCAACGCTGCGGTCCGACAGAGTCCATTCTACTCCCACGCTCACACGCCCCCTGTGCATGATTATCTGAACCCTACGTACCGGGGCGACCAGGGACTTAACCACCCGAACAATATCGCACTTGTGCAGAACAAGTTGGCCGGTTACCAGGTTCAGCAAGAGCGACGCAATGTTGCGCTACCTCAATACTACCAGCAGTACCAGCACATGCTACCAATGAACCAATTGCGCAATCCTCAAGCTTATCAGTATGCGATGCCAAACGGTATGCCTATTACCGCGCTGCCACCGCATATGACCATGGTCCAAATGGCACCCATGATGCCTGTTCTCGAAGCACCTCGAGGGCCCCGGGTGCAGCAAGCCGCCGACAACATTGGTGCTATGAGCCTCGTGCTGGACTCTTTCAAAAAAGAGAGCAAGCAAAACAAGCGTTGGGAGCTGACTGACATCTACGAGAACGTTGTCGAGTTTGCTGGAGATCAGCATGGATCTCGCTTCATCCAACAGAAGTTGGAGACTGCTAATAGCGAGGTCAAAGACCGCATCTTCCGAGAACTGGAGAAGAACGCGTTGCAGTTGATGCAAGATGTGTTCGGAAATTATGTCATCCAGAAGTTCTTCGAGCACGGTGATCAAGTCCAAAAACGCGTACTAGCTGCGAAAATGAAGGGTCACGTGTTTGCTCTGTCCAACCAGATGTACGCCTGCCGAGTTGTGCAGAAGGCACTCGAGCATGTCCTAGTAGATCAGCAAGCTGAGATGGTGAAGGAGCTGGAGAAGGACGTTTTGAAGACGGTGAAAGATCAGAACGGCAACCACGTCATCCAAAGAGTGGTCGAGCGAGTTCCGATTGAGTACATCCAGCCAATTGTCGACTCCTTCAGAGGCCAAATCGATAACCTCTCCACAAACTCTTACGGCTGTCGTGTCATCCAGCGGCTGGTAGAGAAGATTCCAGAGCCGCAGCGCAGATTCATCCTCACTGAACTGCATGCGGCCGGCCCTAAGCTCATCACCGACTCATATGGCAACTACGTCGTTCAGCACGTTATCGAGCATGGTCTGCCCGAGGACCGTGCAAAGATGATCGGCCTAATCAAGAACCAGTTCCTCATGTTCAGCAAACACAAGTTCGCCAGCAACGTTGTCGAACGATGCCTGGTTTGCGGATCGGAGGCAGAACGTCGCGCACTTGTATCCACTGTAATTACCAAAAACGAGCGAGGCGAGAACAACTTGCTCAACCTTCTCAAAGACGGTTACGGCAACTACGTCATCCAGAAGATGCTCGAGACCTTGACGCGACCGGACTACGAGATCTTTGTTGACGCACTCAGGCCAGAGTTGGAGAAGGCGAAGAAGATCATTTCTGGCAAGCAAATCCAGTCGGTAAGTACGATTTTTAGTTCTGGTCACTATTAAGCCACCACTAATACGCTTGTAGGTTGAAAGGAAGATGAACCGTTTCGATCGTGCCGACTCTCCCACCGAGATCCGCGAAGACGTACCGCTTACACCTGGCCTCTCTAGCTCAGCGCAATCGCCGCAGAGCAGCACCCATCCCTCCACCTCCGCGTCGACCATCGACGAACCTGTACATTCTGCCATCGCGCCCTCGAAGTCGCTCCATTCTGTCACCGAGGGCGTGAAGATCGAGGACCCGAGCTTATGAACGACCCCCCACGACTGTAATGTTCACAATGCCAATCTTCTCTTCCCCCCGCCGGATGCATTTGTGCCGTGCGGCCCCGCATGTTTTACTGTTCATATACCATACCATACCTTTCTTGCCAGTTCTGCCAAATATCCCTCGCGCGAGTTCATCAAGCAAACGGCGTATTTAAGTATCCGAAGCAGATATCATAAAAAAAGCTCCTGTACGCATTCAAAAAGATTAAAGTTGGGATGGGTGGACGCGAAAACGGCCGATATAGTGTGTTAATCAAGTGCCTGGGCATGATATACTACGATGTTCTTCTTTCCGGGGCCGCTATTGTAATGAAAGCGGTTCGAGTGGTGCGTTTATAGAGCGAGGTGTAGGTGTTGCGGGCGTGCTGAGGGAGGTTGTTAGGGAACGGGATGCGGACGTGGATGTGGATGTAATGAAATAACAAGGATGAATAAGAACATCGGATATTGATATATTTGCTGCACCATTACGCGTACGTGCTAAAGCCTCCTGTGCCGTGTGTCTAGAGCGTGTTATAGCGCCCTTGGTATACGCCAGGACCAGGATTGAGGTGCGCTCGTGGCTAGGCAGCGTTGGGCAGAAGGTGATATATGGTACACAAGCCTAGGCTTGCACACAGAGGAACGCAGACAATGTTTAATCGAGACGAAAGAATGGTTCTGTTTCAAAGTCGCTATGAATCCAGTCTTTATACTCATTGCTGCAATCTGGCACGGAATGGTGATGGGCGGGGTTGTGACAGATGATAAACGTCTGCGGCACTGAGACAGCCGGGGCGTGGCACTGGCCACAATGTTCTCGACGATAGTGTGAATTCGAACAGTATCGTGAAAGGCACTGGCTTCTCGAATCACATGTCTGCTCTGGGTGAGAGTCTGGATGAGGAGGCAGGAGAGCATAGGGTATCATAGTGGCTAAGGAAAAAATGTATATCAATGCGCAACTCCCGCTTTTGTGTGCTCATTCTTGTCGTCGCTCGGCCTTGTACGGTGACCTGCTCCTTGAGTCCCGACGGCGGCGACGGTCCCTTGACCTTGACCGCGACCGCGCTGGTCTATCCTCAGACCCGCGCCGTTTCCGAGGCTCTGCACGGTCGTCGCGGCGTCTGTATTCGCGGCTGCGAGAACGGTGTCGCCTCCTGTCGCGCTCCCGTTCGCCATCTCTCCGCCTGTCCTGGGACCTCGAGCGGTCGCGGTGTCTGTGGCGACGCTCTCGATCCCGCGAGCGGCTCCTTGAGCGGCGTCTCCTCCGCTTGTCACGGTCCTCGTCTTCTCTGTGTCGTCTCGACCGGTCTTTCTTTTCTCTTCTCTTGGCCCCGTCCTCATCCTCGCCGCCCTTCGCCTTCTCTTCAATCGCGTCTTTGACATCGGACTCGTGCGCGCGCTCGCCCAGTGGGGTCAGGTTGGCGTTGTTGCGCACTGGCACCGGCAGGCCCATGGCCGCGAGCATAGCGTCTTCTTCGGCCTCTTTCAGCTTGCGCTTCTCCTCCTTGAGACGTGCGGCCTCGGCTTCTTTGGATTTGTCGTCGCCCTTGGCATACCAGGTGAGATCACGGTTCTGCTGCCAGCGCCCGACTGGCGCCATGAGTGAGTGGCCCAGGTAGTTCTCGCGCTGGGCATCATTCTTGACGTCTTCCCATTTGAACTCGGCGCGGCCGCCGCTGTAGCATGTTTAGTATGAATCAGTGTACCTTCGTGGGCATGACCTACCGGCTGCCCTCTTTGCGCACGGTTTGTAGCAGATCCATGGTGCAGGCTGGTGTTGTGAAGGTGCAGGAATGGACCAGAAAGGAAAGTTGCGGCGAGGTGACGGAGGTGCTGCGGCGGAGCTTTGGCCATCAGAGTGAACCTCCTTCCCCACAGCTCAAAGACGAGAACTCTCCAACAGCAGACACCCACAAGTGAACGTCACAATGCCAGCCGTATTACCTCCCCTCGACGAGCAGGAGTATGTCGACCCCCAGATGCCCTTGGCGCATCTCGACAGCGACAACAATGCCATCTTCTACCTCATGAACTCGCCCTTCTTCGACGGAGCAAGCAACAACAGCGCCGTATACTCGACCGCGCAGGGCCATCCGAATGGCATGCAACTGCTCAACGACCGCCCCACTTATGAAGCAGAGCTGCGAAAGTACAACGCTGGACTGCAGTTCATCGTCGCAGGCGAGCCGAAAGCCGAGGGACAGCCGTGGCTTATACAGCGCCAACGCAAGGTCCTGAACAGAGATGGAAACCCAGAGACAGTGAACGAAGGCAACTTCTATACGCAGGGCACAAGATTGCTCATGGCTCCAAGCTTGCTGGATGTCGTGCAAGCACGCCTACTCACGGTATCGACGCGCATGCAGCAGGTGGCTGAGCTGTCGAAGAACATGTCGCATTGGTCGCCAGCAACCGGCCACACCTACCTTGCCCCTTCGTATGACCTGCCAAAGGCCGAAACATCTGCCAGCCGAATCGGCAGTCCTACACTTGCGCCAACAGACCCGGACGTATCTGCTTCGCAGTCACAAACAAAAGATACTACAGCCGCGCTCGACTCCGCCACATCTACGACCGAGTTCAACGATGCCTTCTTCCTGAGATCTCTGCACATGACACACCGCTATGGAGACGAGTACATGGACGAAAACCCCCTGCTCGGTGAGCCTGGCGCCTTCATCTTCACAAATTCTAAGAGCCACATCGACGCACGGAACAAAGCGCAGGAGCAGGCCAGCCAGGCCTCACAAGCTTCTCAATCTGCTTTGAAAACCGAAACCCAACCCGCTAGCGTGGCTCCCTCAGCTGTGGCTACACCGAAGGGCATTGCCACACCTATGGCTTTAGATGCGCCGAGCAGGAAGGGCAGCGTGGTTGGTCTGCCGAAAGAGGAGAAAAGGAAGAGAAGGAAGAGCAGGGGGCTGGCGAGTCCTACTACCCCAGCTGGACCAACGCTGTGAGGGTGATTCGTATGCTGTTTGTTCCCCTTTTAATACCATGATACCCAATCCTACTGTTTCATCCCAATACATTAAATTACCTCGCCGTAGCCACTCAGGTATTGCGTGGGGTCTCACAACCACGGCCTTATTGGTGCCCCCCCCCTCCCCCCCAAATATCTGCTTAACTCCTGTAAGCATTCCCTACTCTCTGTTCCACCAACCTCTGTTGTTGCTATGGTTCAATCCGCATAGCATGATATACTTGGTTCACTTTCCAACATATCGCTCCTTGGACTGCATCTGAATTGCTCTTCAAAGAAGCATACATGGGGTTCATTTACCAAACTGTCTGTCGTCCGGCATGACCATCACAAAATCATTCATTTCAGCCAGACCAGCAGCAAGGCTATGGTTGCTGCGATCAGCTGGCCAACCGCGACCCAGAGATTCCGATCCCCAGCCCACCCACCCAGGACTACCGGAAGCCATACGATAGCCATCGCAAACCAAGCCATTGCAATGTTGAAGGGCAGTCCTACGAGAAATTGGCCGATTTGCCACCCAAGTACAATCTCAATGCCAGGGAGCAATTGACTGATCGACTCATCGTTCTTCGACGTACTGCCCGGCAATTTGTAGTCACTGCTTACGCGTCAGCTTCCCCTTCCAACACTTTAAGAGATGAACAGCTCACTAATTGTTCATGATCGGGCTGTTCTTCAAAACCATACCCCCCAACGTTGAAGCAGTCGTACAATCGGCCTTCTCAGGACTCAAGGCACATTGGCGCATCAAATACGTCTTCTGGAGGTTTACTTTGATGCGTCGGGCCGTTCCCAGAGTATCTTCGATACAGGAACCCATCTCAAACTTGAATGGGCAGAAGTCGGCATGCCAATCATCACACTTCCCTTCGTTTAAGTAGGTTTCTGCGCTAGGCTCCGTCGCTAGATCCGCATTGCATTGCTCTAGGATCGCCTGGTGGTCAAGAGACACTGGATGTATCTCAAATACTTCTCTAGCTTCGGTTCTGGCATTCAAGTAGAACTGCAGTGGCAGGTCAGTCTTACTCGCGCGGCAACGTACAATCTCTATCATACCTGGATCTCCCGTACTTCTACAATGCCGTAGAATGGAATCCATCTCTTCCAATTGCCATAGAATCTGTAGCAAGCCACTACCAGCTTTTCATAGATACTGGAATCCTTTTCGTAAAAGCCGTTCTTGACAAACTTGCCGCTTGGAACCAGCCAGCTTTCGCCTTCGACTCCCGAAGGTACAGATTTCAATGTCTTCACTGAACGGGGACGGTGGCAGGGTATGAGGACCGCATGATAAACTTGACCTTTTCCCCGGAGGCAGAGGAAGCAGGACTGCCTCGGCTGAGGTTGCCCCGCTGGTGATGGCTGTGGTCGTTCTTCCACGTCATTGCTCTGGACCTGTGCGGTCCCAGCTTGTCTCTCCTCATCGTCGTTGGCAGCTCGAATATGCATTTTCACTGGTACTGAGGAATGTGAAAGGAGACATGTAGACCGGGCTGGGAATTTGAAGCGCTTTTGTTTCTGAGCACTGCCGCTGACTTAACATGCGACCACGCGTGTTAGGCTGACCGGTCGAGCATGGCCCAATCACGCCCTGGGGAACTATTCTGCACTGCCATTTGATAGCATGGCTACGTGACATGTCCAGTAAGCCCATTGTCTCGGTAAATTATGCGTTTGATTTTGTCTTAATGTTCAGCGCGCTGTCTTTAAATGAAGGACTCTTGCACACATAGAGCCAAGATAGATACAAGGCACCTTGGATTATATCAACACTTCTGTTTCATGATTGTAGAGTCATTCAATGCATTAGATAGGCTTTTTGTCTCTCAACAGCTGTTACGCACTCTCCCAAAAAACGACATACCCAGACACGGCCCTGAACGCCCCTGATAATACCGACTTGATACCAGCTTAATCTCTGGTTTCCCGTGAAGAGCCTCTTACAGACACAGTCATATGGCTCCATTATCCACCGCGTGCAGACTACTGACCATATCTGTAAAGTGTCCCGCGACCGCAACCTCATGGCGAACTCCCCCATGGTGTCATGCCAACATCTGCATTGCAAAATCATACAGTGCAGCCCACTCCAGCTCCTCGCATCGAACCCCTGTTGGAACCGCAGCCTGAACGCAAGGTTCGCCCGAGGGAACCTCCAGCCATCTCAGAAACCACCTGGTACAACGCCATACATTCTTCACCACAAACCGACGCCCAGCGTACGTGAGCCTCCCATCAAGTGCAGCCACCAAATCACCCATAAGAATCTCCTCGACTAGGCTTCTCGCCGCGCGTCCCATATCCGCAGGCGCCGCAATGAGCGCATCTGTGTCATGCACAGCGCCTGCATCTCTCTGTTCCCCGCCCCTGACAGCCTCTGTGCGGAAAAGAACCATGTGATCCAGTCAGTGGACATGAATTCGTGTTTCGCTGGCTGCTGTCAAACCACGCTGTGATGCATGTGCGGCAGAAAATGTGTCCGCATTCGGGAAGGACGATGGGCTGCTTTGGAGACTCCTCAGGGTAGACTTCTCGGCGAATCAAGCATGTATTTGTGGCACTGGCGAGGAAAACGGGGAGAAGGCCGTGCGTGAGGTATTGCACACGTGTGAGTGAAGGTTGTGGAGCCATGAGTGTTGTCATGAGCACACCTCATGTGGAGAGTGGAACGCGGAGAAAGAGGTGGATTTATACGCGCTGGACGTGCATGTGGTGATGAAGGCCCATGACGTGGGGTATGTGATGGGTTGTGTTTGCTTGAGGACTGAAGGCTGCGATATCGGAACGTTCGCGACATGAGATTACTTGCCAGGATATACTTTATATATCTTTTTGGCCTGTGAGTTACATTGGTTCGCATCCAGCACTGCTGCCAGATTGTTTACTTGCTCTTCTGACCCCACCATAGCTCAGCCTCCTCGGCCTTCCAGGCGTCGTATGCGCCCGCTGCGCGTTCGGCGACGGCCTGTCCTGCAGCTACTTGCCATGTCTTCGCCAGATGCCCGTTGGTCAAGTCGGCTTGGAACTTCGCAACCTCCGCGCGGAAAACATTCGAAGCCCTCAGATACTGTGGCCTCGTATCTACAGTCTCGCCAGCTTGGATCTTGGCTAGCAGCTGCTGAGTTTCTGCCGTATCTGGGAGCATAGAGACAAGTGTGGCCTGCTGCTCAAATGAGAGGTTCGTCCATGCCGTGTCATTGTTGGTCAGCATGTGGTACATGTCTGCCTTGCCCAGGCGGCTAGTGGAGTTTGTAGTTACGTAGACTGGATCGAAAACTTTGCTGGAGGGTTTTTTCAATGAAAGCGGTTTTGGGGTCGATTGCTTGTGAAGGTCTTCGAAGCGCTGGGGAGCTTTGCGGCTGCGCGTGCTAGTACGTTCTGGTGGAGCTCCGGCTATCTTTGGTGCAGCGTTCTTCTTGTTGTTGGCCTTGTTTGGCGCCTGTGCTTTGGCAACTGTATCATCATTATCCGCAGATGCTATCTTTTGAAGCGAGACTGGTAATTGAGACATCGTGGATTCAACACCATTGTCTGCTTCCGTGGGTTTCGATCTAGTACCTCGCTCGTCCGTAAGATCTAGCAAGCGCAACGATGTCGATGCATTCTCCGCGCCACGGGTCGCTTGTTCGCTAGCGGAGTGCCTGCATTTGACCTGTAGAAATGTAAGCCAGGGGACGCGCGGTGGATGCCCTTCCGATTTACCTTCCGCCTTTTGCATTCAGCGCAAACGCGAGAACGATTTAACTTGACGACAGCCTTCTTCGGCGTTATAGTTGACTGTTTTCTCAGCTTCCTCGGTTCTGTAGTTTCGTAGCTTCCTTCGTCATTGCCACCTGTTGTAGCCTCATTGAGCGAGTCTAGTTCGGTTGGCGATATCTGGTCTGAGACTTCAGCCGCTGTCTCTTCCTTTGTGGCAAGCTTTTTAGGTACTGGTAACATTTTCCCCTCCTTCTTGTCTTCCTCGAGAGATCGCTTGGGTGATCGCTTGGGTGATCGCTCCGATGTAGTTCCCTTGGACGCCACAGGCGTATTTGCAGCTGACTCCTTACTGGGAGATATTGAGATTGTCAGTGGATTATCGCTGCCAGCCTCAGCGCTAAGCTCGTCGAGAATTGTGGCCGTCATCTGCAAGTGCGACACACGAGGACTGGTTTTCGCCGCCATCAGTGGGCTGTCTGGAGCAGCGGATAGTGGTGAAGAGGGAGTTGCTGTCGCAGCCATTGTGCTGTTCAAATAGGCAGTAGAGACGGTGGAGCTGTCCGACAATTGACGTGGTGCCTGATTGATTGTTGGCTCAAGTGGGGCGTGTTGCGGTTGACTATCGTTGTCAAGAAAGATAATGCTCTTTGTCATTCTGGATTTCGTCAGGCGTGACACTCTGGCAAAGAATTATATAGTCACCGGAAAAATTACACCGGCCGTTTGACCTCTTCTGGTTTTAGCAAAGGACAGCTACTGAAGAGCGAGGTGGATGGGAAGTGCTGAGCAACACGCCGAGTGCGACGCAATGAAACGCTAGAGTAACTAACATCGATGATTCCAGGTGAAAGGCAATTATTTCAGGCTGGAAAATGATGACTGAATCAGACTAAGTGTTTCATTCAAATCGGGCTCGGGTTTGTACGCTGATAGAGTTGCGAGTGAGCAGACTGGAGCTCAAGCAAGAACGTGATCGGACTGGTGTCGAGAAGTGGAGTGGTCAAGAATTGGGAGACGTGGGCTTTGCGCGCTTACCGCGCACTTGCAGAAAGCACGAAAGCTGTCATAAGTCGAAGAAGGTGAGATGGTGAAGCAGGCATGTCGTTGGTATCAGCGCGTCAAACCACGTTGTTTTCCAGTTCAGATAGCGATCTCAGTACCTGTGTTGTACCATTGCGCAATTTTTTGTGAGTTTCGATGCTCTTAGGCAAATATCAGAACGCATTATGGGAACATAGTTTTTACACGTGTAGTCAGGGTGGTGGTGTTGAGGTGGTGGTGGTGGCCCGTGTCACCTCCGTGCTGCTTCCGCATCGTCACCCTTGGGCGAAATAGCCAGCTTGAGCCTCGACACGTAGCCTCAACAACGCCACCTCCCCACCTTCTAGGCAGGCACTTGGGTTATCCTAATTGCAAAAGGGACTCACCTGCATGCCAGAGAATATTGTGCCTGGATAGCCATCATGATTAAGCACACGATCATTTCGCGACTCGACGGTACGATTCAATATGACAGACGTCATTGTTTTGGTGTTGACAAGCGCCAGGTCTGATTCTGACTGCCTCTGTGGACGACGGTCAAGAAGATGCCGAGTTCAACGAAGTCAAGAGCAAGGTCAAGCTTGTCCAGCGCCGATTAAGTCGTAACTCTGAACCCCAAGCCAGTATTGAGAGCGGCTCCTACACCTACCAGTACGCCTTCCAGGACCCCCGTATGGTCCTGCACGCTAAATTGCCACACTAGCTACCTCATCAGCGGCGACCTCTGCTTCCTCTGTATATGCGACCGGTCCTATCCGCGCAAACTTGCCTTTACGTACCTCTCTGATCTCTCGCAAGAGTTCACGACCATCTACCAGCCGCAACAGTATCTCTCGCCAACGTGCCGACCATACGCGTTTGTTGAGTTTGATACATTCATTCAGCGCACGAAGAAGACATACCAGGATTCGCGGGCGACACAGAATTTGGACAAGCTAAATGATGAGCTTAAAGACGTAACCAAGGTCATGACGAAGAACATCGAAGATTTGCTATACAGAGGAGACAGCTTAGAGCGCATGGGCGACATCTCCAGTAGGCTACGAGAAGACAGCAGAAAATACAAGAAGGCCGCAGTGCGAATCAACTGGGAGCTGCTGTTGAAGCAGGTTAGTAGTGAGCTCAACTTCTGCCAAAAGCACAGTAAGCTGACGTAACACAGTATGGTCCTATCGGAGTTCTTGCATTCATCGTAATCGTGTTTATCTGGTGGAGATTCTTCTAAATGCACAAAGTAGCAGGGACCACGCGGCTTCTTTGACCGCAACTGTTGTGTTCCGTATGATGCGTGCATAGCGCCACTCGACTAGAGCTATGGTTGATTTAACAATATACCCAGTTCCACATTTCATGTTGATTGCAATTACGATGTCTGGATGTAAATGACTCGTGAGACTATCTCTTTTAAGTAGCATCTGACTGCGCTACTGGCTAGCTAGATTGATAGTGGTAAATCATGTAAGCACGAGAGATGATCGAATCCACTATTACCATCTTTTTCGACCAAAATCCGAGAGAGGATCACGGTCTGACAGATGACATTGCGCTAGGTAAGCTGAGGCCTGTACATTTTCCCTAGGCTGATAGCTTTCGCGGCCGTTACTACACGAGCACGGCTTTTGAAAACCAGCATAAAGCCGCTCATATCCAACTTCGCAAATGATTCAGTATCCACCACTCAACATGGCCATCTCCAAACCTCATATTGTGTTTCTACATGGTGCTTGGCACTCACCTATTTACTTTACCAAGATCACTGCCTTGCTCCAAGATCAATTTTATGTAGTTCACGCTCAACAACTCCCAGGTGTTGGTGTCCCACCGTCGTGGACACCGCCGACGGATCTATCTCAGGACATCGCCGCTGCACAGTCACTCGTCGACCGCGCCATCGCAGATGGTAACGACGTAATAGTCATTTGCCATAGCTGGGGTGGGACGGTAGCTAGCAGCGCACTTGTAGGCTACAGCAAGAAAGAGAGAGCAGACAAGGGTCTGAAGGGCGGAGTTGTGAAGGTCGGGTATATGTGTGCATTCATGATTGACGAGGGCTCAAGTCTCCACGACGAGTTCGGAGGAGAGCACCCGCCGTTTTACGATATAGATGTAGGTCTAGGATACTTTCAGAGGCTCAGAAATTGACATGACTTAGGGTGTCCACTTGAAGGCCACCGATCCCAAAGTATTTTACAATGACCTCCCGGAAAACGAACAGGCATACTGGTTCTCGCAGCTCCAGACTCACAGCCTTTCGACCTTAGAAGCTCACACTCCAGGTGCGAGCTGGAAGACCATCCCGAGCAGCTATTTGGTCTGCGAGAAGGATGCTACCATTCCAGCGGAATATCAAGAGTCCATGGCCAATGCAGCAAGAGACAAAGGTGCCCTTGTGGATGTGGTCAGGCTGGATGCTGGACATTCACCGTTCCTATCAAAACCTAAAGAGACTGTAGCTTGGATAAGAAGCGTGGCTGGTGAAGAGATGTAAGCAATATAAGTAATTGATGAACACAATATCATGCCATGGGGAATATACAAAATGGTCCCTTTCTGCTCAAAATATTCATTGTTTCGTAGACAGCTGGCATCCTCTTGTCTAGATGGTTAGCAACTCTATGTCGATTTTAAAGTGTCGAATCTTGCTATATAAAGATATTTAAAGCACAATATCAGAACAGTCTTTTACGCACATCATGCTTCTTAATGTCATGATGCCTGTGATGTACCCCTCATATCGGTAATCGCGGGTTCGTTCCGAACAACATCGGCTCTCCGCTAATGCTCCCCACATCTGACCACCATTAGTGGCGGTTCAAGCAATCTCCGAACGTGTACTTCTATATCTTTCTGGGCTTTGCGACTTCAATCAGAAAAAGATCAAAACTAAGTCAAGAGAGGCGCACCTTCGGTTCAAACCACCCCACGCTATCATATAACAATGTCAAGCTACGAGCAAACAATTGATGTAGCGGATTGGCAAAAGCTTGCCCTTTCAAAACGCGTTGCAACATTCAACAAAATACCGAAAGATTGGCTCCTTCCTGTCGAGCAAGCTTCGCAATACATCGAGACAAGCCAAATCTCGGTGCTTGATGTCCCACGCACCAGCGGGATCCTTACGCAGAAAGAGCTGGCAATTACTGAGAACCATGATGCTGTTGAGCTCGTTGCTCTAATGAGCAAAGGTGAACTTAGCTCTGTGGAAGTTGTCAGGGCGTTCTGCAAGCGTGCAGCCATTGCACATCAAACAACAAACTGCCTTACGGAGATCATATTTGACGAAGCACTGGCCAGGGCGCATGAGTGTGACGCGTACCTCAAACAGCACGGCCGACCAATTGGACCTTTGCACGGCTTACCCATATCGCTCAAGGACAGCTTCAATGTGAGAGGTGTGCAGAGCACAATTGGCTATGTATCCTTCATCGCCAAGCCTCCTTCCAGCACAAACTCTGCAGTCGTGCAAATTCTCTTCGATGCCGGAGCCGTATTCTATGTGAAAACGAACATCCCCCAGACGATGATGACGGCAGACTCTCAAAACAATATTTTCGGTCGCACCTTGAACCCATATAATCTCTCACACACTGCGGGAGGCAGTACGGGTGGCGAAGCAGCACTGCTAGCAATGAAGGGCAGCGTATTGGGCGTTGCAACTGACATCGCGGGATCGAACCGCATACCCGCGCTCTGTTGTGGCATCAGTTCTATCAAGCCGAGCGCTTCGCGAGTTCCGTTCGCGGGAGGTGTGCCTCCAGGAAGATTGGGGAGTCCGGGGCAGATCCTTCCCGTCATAGGGCCTTGCGGACGCTCAATTCGGGATTATGAGCTCTTCCTTCGCACCATTGTCACTTCTCAACCATGGCGATTGGATCCCATGGCGCTGAATATTCCCTGGCGGACGCCGGATGCCAGGCTGAAAGAGAAGAAGCTCAAGTTCGGGTTGATCCGCTGCACTCCATCACGACCATTGCACCCGCCAATTGCGCGGGCATTGCACTCCGCGGCCACAAGTCTCAAATCTGCAGGTCACTCTATTGTGCTCCTGGATGACAAGGTCGGGGACATGTACGCCGACGTCGAGCTGGCGTGGAAGTACTTCATGCTTGATCCATCCGGCACGCCCTTCCAGCATCTGAAAGCTTCTGGCGAAGATCCCATCCCTAGTCTGAAGATCTCGGGCTGGCCAGAGCTGAAGGATTGGAACCCAAGCTTGGACGCATTGTGGAACATGAACGTGCAGCGCGCTGGTGTGCTGAAGAAATACCAAATCCTTTTTGTGGATGAAGACTTAGATGCGATTTTGATGCCGGGCTACCAGGCGGTTGCCCCGAAGCATGACTCATATGGACTGCCCATTTACACGGCGCTGATCAATCTGCTGGACTACCCTGCAGGTATACTTCCTCACGGACATGCCGACAAAGACGCAGATGCGAGCTTCGTGAAAGATGATGTCGCTTATGAGCCGGCTTGTGAGTATCCTAGCTTCGAAACAATGAAGAATGTAACTGATATGGAACCAGATGATCCCGAGGCCGTTCAGGGAATGCCGGCACATATTCAGATTGTGGGTAAACCGCTCATGGATGAAGAGCTGCTCGAAATCATGGAGACTGTGGAAGGCGTCTTGAAAATCGCGTCGTAGGTTTTAGATTATTGCAGTCCAATCTTTGGATGTGAGGAGATATAATTAACGGACGTTACTCCAATTTGTGACCTCCAATGGAAGAGCATGTGTAGACTGAAGCTTGCTCCAAGATGACCTGTTCGACGTGCTATGATTCATTCGATAATCAAGGTATACTACAGGAATGTAAAAAGAGTTGTGCGTGCACCTGCTTCGTGGGCTCCAGCCAAAACAGTGGTCGGATCGCGGCGCTGATCGGCAATACGTCATCTCATCGCTCCTTCCTCTTCCCCTTTCCTCTCAACACGGCTCAAGAACACTTCACTGCTACGTTGCATCTATTACTACTGAAATAAGCCGTCGGAAGTTTAGATCAAGCCTTGGTACCTCCTCTGGCCGTTTCGCATAGCCAAGGGCTGCGAGAAAGGAGTCATTGATTTGCGCTTCAGCCAGTAAAAGAACTTGTGACTCATATATGCCACTTATTCAACTGTACTTTGACAGATTCCTGGTAGATGGCTATGTTTTCTGTATGTCATTGTACTGGGCAAAGGCGGCCTTGTGCTCTCACACTCTACATACCTACGAGTGCACCGAGACTCCGTTTAGAACATGGACTGGCGCAATCATCGCCCTGGACTTTGACATGAACTTCCACTGATTGCATGTGACGACTGAAATGGGTCTACTGATGGTGTTGGCAATTGGTCATCAAGACCTTGTCAAGTACTTTGTGAAGCCGGTGAACGAGAACGCGACTTGTTTTGCGTTCAGTCTTCTAAATTGGCAAACATTTATCTGTCAGTTGGTTTATAGCAGGACCAGACTCCGAAAGGTGTGCTATTACTCTCCACACTCACACTAAGGGGGAAGGTAGATTATACGCACTACATGATACCAACTGGCGTCAGTAGCTACGAGGTAGATATATAGGTGTCCCTTGACAACAGCTCCTGTATAACAGAACGATCAGAGTAACAGAAGCAGGTTGTTTTATATAGCTTGTGCTAGCCGGTTGCGAAGGCCTCCGTTGAAGCTGGGTAGCTCAGAACTTGCAGCCCACTTCATCATCATCATCACTAGCAGCCTAATGCAACTGTGTGAACTCAATACATAGCAGCTCACAAGCTTCCGGATGTCCCGCAAAAGTTTTCAACGGCTTGACAAGCTTTTTATTCAATCCAAACGCGTTGTCTTGGTGGCGATAGTCCACATCACGTGCATGCGTGTAGGTACGGGGATTTTAGGACACTACGGCGACGCTTCACCTTTACCGATGAATCGTCCGCCAACCCCAACCCCTAATTGTTCCCGCCATTTCCGCATACAATAGCTCTGCCAATCTTGTGCAGTGGCTGGAAAGTGCGTTGACAAACTTTTTCGTCAGGTTCGCCAGCGCATCTTCCTTCCGAGTGGCCTGAACGTCGTACCTTGCCCAGCAGTACCGCCGCGCCGCCTCCCGCAAGTTCAATCAACTAACCACGGAGCGGTGCTCATTGCATCAATAGTTGATCAAGGCTCCAGTGTCTCAGCTTACCAGTGGATCTCTCGCCATCAATTTCTCAAGCTTACTACACCTTTCCAAGACCAACTTGGCACGGTCGCTGGCTTTTCCCCGACCCCACATCAAGTTTGTACACCGGGTCGCAGCAGCCAGGTACCGCGCTGCAATTGCACCGACATGGCATCCAACCTTTCGAATGGTCACATTCCATCCGATGAGGCTTTGTCTGCCGCAAAACTTCCAGAACACGTTGACGGCTACATCGACATGGAGATTTTGATTGACATTCACATGTCTCTTAGGCAGAGCGAGAAAAGCGATGATGTCGAACTTGCTGCATGGATCAAACAGAACTATCTCTCAGAACCTGTGAGCGAGATCGGACGTCCAATTCGCGATGCTGAAGGTTATGCAAACCTTGATAAGGCCTACCGGAGGGTGCGACAGCTGACCGGAAAGGCAAAAGACAAATGGCCATTTTTCGACAGAAATTGGAAGAAATTGTCCTCAACCGTGGTGAAGAGTGCTATCCTTGGCGACGCTGCTGAGGGCACGACCCGATTTGATACCAACGGTCAGCTTCACGATACACCAATGCACGATCGCCTTGGAGGTCAGTGTGGCACCTTAGCTTTCTGAGCTCGCAACTTCACAGCTAACAACAGCCAGACAAAGCTTTGCAGGCACAGAAATTGCAAGCACTTCCTAGCGCAATCCATGTTAACGACCATACAGCGCAGGAACGGAAGCCACCACCGCCAGCCGATCATTCAACAGCTCTTCATAAGGCAACAGAGTCAAAAGCTCATGGAAAAGGTTTGTTCCGCCGAGACCTCTTTCTGTCCCCGAGCAGGTTAACGAGCACTAGACTCCATACGTTGATCTTAACACCCATGGCATTGCATCTGCGTTTTATTGCTGTTAATCTTCTCATCCATTGCGTTAGTAGACTCGCTGGCTGACCATGCAAGACGCAGGTCTGTCTTCTAAGTCAGAAGTTGACGAAGTGCCACCATCAGCTGCTAAACACGATAACGAGAGAGCTTTTATACACCACGGCACTGTTAACGACGCCGCGCTGCCAGTGGATTCATTGCGTGAAGCTGGAGCTGGCAAGGTGCGCGGTCCACATGGCCGTTTTGTGAATAAGAGCAAGAGCTCTTCTCCCGCGGAGAAGAAAAGCCCCAAAGTGAAAGACGTAAGGCAGCGTATGTAAACCCTAACTTTCGAGTGATGCAAGAGCAAGAGTAAGCTAACAATCGGCAGCAAGATTCAGGAATGCTTTGGGCACGCAAAGGGAAGACGTCGATGTGTCAGGTGATGACAGTGTCAAGATATCAAACGCCACCCTCGGTTCGTGGCCATTGTCTATTTTGGCTACTCAGATGCTGATAGTTCCAGAAATTCCTAGTGTCTTAGTAGACAGCAAAGGTGCCGTTGTACAAAGCAGAAGCGAGCCGCCGCGGAACGCACAGAGCATTGCCGCTACAACTGAACGTGCGTATCATCAATGATGGCTACATTGTGATTCCATATTGTATCTATCATTCCGAGAGATGCACTTACTGACGTTACATTCCAGACTTACGGCTTCCCGTTTCAGCTATCCTTGCGGCAGAGGCAGAGGCTGTACCTTCCAGCTTGGACAGACTTCCTCCAGGTTTCGCACACAAGAAGCGCAAAAGCGAGTTGAGCATCGAGCGAGGTGGGTTGAAGCGTGCCCGCGGGTCACGAGGAGGAGTGCTAGGCAGGCCTCGCAAGTCGGAGACGTTTTCTGAGAACTCTATATCAGCATCAGAAGAGCGCCCAGACATAAAACAAAGTCCATCGCAACCCGAAACTCCAGTCGGAAGTCCACCCAAAACTGCTCGTCGCAGCTCTAGAAAGTCCGCCGCTTCAGCTCTAGAGCTATCAACGCCTTGGGATCCGACTGCTGACGTGCTCATCAATGGTGCTGGACGCATGCATTCAAGCAAATCCGACCCTGATATCGCTTCAAGCAGTGCTAATGGAGCAGTAAATGGTGACCACCGAACCTCAGAAACATCGGTGGGCACTACCCAGAGCACGAAGGATACTGGCAAAGGAATGGCAGAGCATACCTCATCCTCAGCTCCAATGGGAGTGCATTCGATTCAGCCCCGCAGATCAAAGGCGATGACGTCTACCGCGCCCAAGCAAAAGAAACGAGTGTCTTTCTCGCCAGAACTTCAGACCGACGATGTGAAATTTTTCGCTCGAATCACCACTAGCTCTGGCACCAGAGATATTCCCTTGCTGGAAGAGGACCTCAGGACTGAATTGGACCTTGTCAAGCGCTACGCTGCCTGGCAGAAAGCTGGAAATGCTGATGCCACCTTTGAGGTATTCAAGAATATCGCTCACTTTACAAGATAGGGTGACTCTCGTTAAGCTTGCGTTGTTCGCTATGATGAGGAGCTCAATTCAACGGAAAAAGTATCACTGGAGTTGTGCAGGAGAGCTCGTTCGGATTGGATCATTGATGGGGCTCGAACTGGGCATGTTTCCATGCCCAAGCTCGGCATTCCTGACATAACTTCAACAAAACAGGTGGGATTGCGGAAGCTGGACACTCATAGACTAAAAGTCTTTGCAGTTCGTACAAGCAGACGGTAATTTGAAATATCCAACATCTGTCTTGCAGACTCCGAGACATTGGCAAGATCTGGGCTTAGTTGGTACCACGAGGCTTGCCGCATGTCTCATGTCTTATGTCTGAAATCCAACTTTGTAGCTGATGTTCTTCAACATTACACCCGCAACTGTTTGGAGGATTTTGTGTTTGCTTTTTTCTGTTAGCGCTACCCACTGTGGCACAGTTATTCATCCCCAAACTACCGTTCATATGCAAGGAGAGAACGGATAAGGAAAGGTCTGTTCGTGTATGATTCCAGGCCAAATGCAACATATAAGGTGTGGTCTCCGCTCGTTGAGCTGTGGGCGGAGGATTAGGCAGAGCGTCTTCGTCACCAGTTCAGCGCAGTCCAAGCAGGCGCCCTGAGATGTTACCCTTCCACCATATCAGGACACTACCATTTTATGCTCTCGCTGGCATAATTGACAGTACATTGTACACGCATAGATGCTGCCGATATATCGCTTAACTGAGTTTACAAGCTGGCGGTCCGTTCGGCTGACTATCAGAAGGTTCCTCACGCCATGGCTGCAGCTTGTACGAGGCCAGCACTGTGCCTGCATGATTCATTCTCCACCACGCATCGAAAGCGCATTTCCCAATCAAACGGCTTTCAGCTTCATACTGTTGCCATCTCTCAAGTTCCCTCTCGGTTCAGCCTTCCGCAAGGGAACTAAGTCTACCCCGAAAAGGCTGGCCCGCGTCTCCATTACAGCCGACCGGAGATGAATCACCAGCCGCGCCCTTCAACACGAGCTTTTTGGGGCTCCCTGACATGCTCACGAAAAGACGCTCGTAATCGACGCAAGGTTTCAGCGACACGTTAATTTTGCATGAAGCTGTGCGACTCTCATGTAGCGGCACTAGTATTATCAGCATGCACCAGAAAGGAACGCTATCAATTCATGATGGATAAAACGTTGGCAAGAGATGGAGAAAGAGGCGCAAGTACCGCTTGTTTCAATAGCGTCCAGCTGCGAGCTCAAAGGCGGCGGGCGGGAAGGCGACGGAAGAGGATGGGGCCGTGTCCGCGGCTGCGAATCAGCGCCAGCGGCCCTGCGTGCCGCAGCGCGCTGGATAAGGAGTGCTCAATGACCTGCAAGCAACACACGCTCACCCGCTAGAGGTAGCCCCGCCTGCATGATCACGAAGCTACATCGAAGACTTCGGAGGCGGTCCAGTCCTATGGAGGTTTATCCGAACGCCGCGTGCGTTGGCGCGATGAATACCCAGGTACAAGAAGATCGACGTCTCCAAGGCAGGCTGTCAGCATACCAAAGTAGTCTTCACATCCGCACCTCACTGGAATCGCGAGTTATCGGCCCGTTGGATTATTCCGCTGTATAGGGGAGCGCGTTTAGATTAAGTTGTGCAATTCGCTCCCACAGCCCCGGGTCCTGTCACATCATCTGCACCTCGCCAACGGTCTTCCTTGAACCCAGCATTACGTTTGCTGCAACCTGCGCTGTTCACAAGCATTTCAGTAGCTGGGCAGAGCGAAAAAATGAGGCTGACTCTAGGCGCAACCGCGCTGTTCGCAGCAATTGTAGCTGCAGAGCCGATTCCGCGTGCTGTGCAGGCACCCACTGTCGATCTCGGCTATGCGGTGTACGAGGGAAGTTTCAATGCCGCCAGCAGCATCAATGCTTTCAAAGGGTATAGCTCTTCTGCATCAGATTGTTCAAGTTGCAGGCTAACAATTGGGCAGTATCCGATACGCTGCTCCGCCCCTTGGTAAACTGAGGTTCGCTGCTCCTCAAGCACCAGCGAAAAACAGGACTTCGACTATTGTAGCTACCAGCGACCCGCCATTTTGCCCACAGACTGGTGCTTCGTCAGAGACCCCTGCTGCCTATGGATTCACCTCCGCTCTTGGAAATGAGGATTGCCTGTTCTTGAATGTATATGCACCAGCCGGTGCCAAGAACTTGCCTGTCTTCTTCTGGATTCGTATGTCTTACACTCGAAATAGCTCGGACTTCAGCTAATGATGCATAGATGGTGGAGGCTATGGACTGTTCAGTGCTACAGGCCTTGACCCCACCGAGTTCATGCAGCAGAATGATAACGGTTTCATTAGCGTCATCATCCAGTATCGTCTGGGTGCGTTTGGCTTCCTCTCATCTGAAGATGTCAAGAAGGGCGGTGCACTCAACGCTGGGTTACTCGATATGAACTTTGCCTTGCAATGGGTGCAGCAGTATGCCAGCAAATTTGGCGGCGACCCAAGCAGAGTTACTATTGCCGGTGAAAGTGCCGGTGGCGCCGCTGTCTTGTATCAAAGTCTGGCTTATGGTGGTCAACAGAAGCAGAAGCTTTTCCAAAACGTAGGTGCTGACTTGAAAAAATTATGCATGTCTTTGGTGCTGACATGAGGATAGGTGATCACTGCAAGCCCTTGGATTCCGTTTCAGTATAAGTACAATGATGACCAGCCTACCAAGGCTTACAATGACTTCGTTGCTGCTGCAGGATGCTCGAACTCCAGGGACAAGCTCCAATGCCTTCGCAGTGCCGACACTGTTGTGGTCCAGAACGCCAGTGCCAAGGTATCAGAGGCAGGCCCGTTCGGAACCTTTGCTTTTCTCCCCGTGACCGATGGGTCATTTGTCAAACAACGACCCAGTCAGCAGCTGGCATCCAGGGCAGTTCAAGGTACGAGAGTGTTGTCTGGTAATATGGCGAACGAAGGCGTTCCCCTCAGCCCTCCAACCACCCGAACTCTACAAGACTTCCGGAAATACATCGACATTACTTTTCCCCACTTTACCCGGTCTGAAAAGACAGCCATTGAAAAGCAATACTCCTATGCCGGCGATACCCAGGATGTGAACCCAGCCGCCCCTCTCTTCGCAACAACCGGAACCACCATCCCTACAGCCGTCAACCAATCCACCTTCGGGACAGGTCAGCAACAGCGCGTCTTTAATGTCTTCGCTGAGTATGCCTTTGTATGTAACAGTTACTGGGCCGCCTCCGCCTTTCCCACGGCGTGGAAGTACCAGTTCAGCGCACCGCCATCCTACCACGGATACGACCTGCAGGCGCTCTGGTCCGGCACCCCGACCCCCGGAGCGAGCTTCAAGCGCGCGTTCCGCAAGATCTGGGGCAACTTCATCACTCAAAACACTCCGGTGATTTCCATCGCCGACGCAAAGGGCGGCGTTGCAAACAGCACCGTCCCGGCTGCCAGCGGGTATGGCAACAACATCGACTGGCCCGAGTGGAACGAGCGCAAACCTGTGCTGCTGAACTTGAATGCGACTGGTGGTGTGGCGACTTTTGTGCAGGCTACCGAGGATCTCTTCTACAATGTATATAGTGATCCGGGAGTTAGTAACCAGATCAATCTGGCGAATGCGAGGGACTGGGAGGGTGGACGCGGAAAGAGATGTGACTTCTGGAAAAGCGTGGCGAAGGATGTACCATACTAGGCTGTGTGAGTGAGAGGATAATACAATAGTCAATCCTGGTGACGCAAAACGCGTCTTCAATGAACGTAAGCTTCGTGCTGTATATTTTGTATGATGAGTCTATGCCAATGCCTGTGATCGCATACATACACTTCACCGCGGCCCATGTCTGACTTCACGCTCCATGTACATGTTAGCACCAGATCGGCTATGAGGGCACTGCGAGCGAAGACCTTGGGGGGGGGGGGGGCTATTGAAAGACCGCACGCAACAGGCATGTAGAATGAAATAGTATCTGATTATTCACGCTCTTGAAAGTATGCGCGAGATGTAACCCAGGATATCGCAATATGTAGGCGCCAGAAACTCCCATGACAGCTGAGGTGGTGTCTTTACGATGCTGAGTCACTCCCAGAACGCCGAAATAAAGGCATTTCAACTGCATATCAAAATGATATGCCTTACTCGCTCCCCAAATCCATTTGCGCCGATATCATGACATCGTGAAGGTGTGAGACTTATTGCACTGCTGTGCGCCGCACGTTCCAGACTGTCTTCTTCATGCCTGGCGGCAGCGGTTCTGAAGGGCCGTCTTCTTCGTCGACCTCTATGCTTGTCCAAATCTTGGGATCTGGCGGCGCAATATGCTCCATGCTTTCCAGCTCGTCCCAAGCTCCTCGTGTTGTGCCCGCGTTGTCCGCATCTGTCTGCAATCTGCTAGCGTTGTGTGTGCGATCAAGACTTGTAAGACCGAGTGCGAGCGCAAGGCGGCTTCGACGAGATGAGCCAATGGTAGGTGTGTGGCCACCAGATGAGGTAGGTTTCGAGGGAGTGTAGTGTGGGAGGCTGGCTCTGCGTTTACGCCACATGTGCCAGATAATGGGGAGGTTGGTGCAGAGGATACCTCCCAGTGGTTCGAAAACGGAGTATGCGCCGAGCGGGACGTAGTACCATGTGAAGTTGGGGCTACCGTGTCCAAGGACTACAGTGAGACGGAGCGAAGATACAACGCAGGTTCTGTAAAGGTTATTAGATACAATGCCCATGAAGCACGCCTGCGCGATGTTAAACTTACGCAAGACCAATACAAAATATCAGGCTGAGTAACAGCTTCTTCTTTGTCTGCAGCTGCAGGTGCCAGATCATGGGCACCGGCATCAGAAAAATCCAAACATCGGTGATCAGGTTCGAGATGTTAGTAAAATATGTAAAAGTAACGATGGTCAGACAGGTGCCTTCCACAGTCCTGTCCCAGTAGGCTTCGAGAGGCCGACAGACTAAGAACAACGTAACTGTGATACCGATTCCCCAGGCGATGACGAAGGCAGCGGTCGCGAGGACGATCCTCCGGAAGATTGGATGGACAAAGACTCTCCAGTAGAAGGCAAGGATGCCCAACTTGACAAACACCAGCGCGAAATCGTAGAAATGGCTGAACACAAAGTCCCCTTTTCGCACCATCATCTGGTCATACTCAGAGACATATATGACATGTCTGCCCATACCGTGAGGCGGGCCTGTGGGGGTCAGTCACCACTATCGTCTGGCGTTGTCCAACAAAAGCATACCATAGCCCAATCCGCTCGCGCATTGCCCTATTAGACATATCTAGTTTTGTCAGACGATGGCTGCAATTGATCTACTGGCGTGCGTACCGTCGCGATGGTGATGAGGTAGTCATCCAAGTGAATGCCGTTCTGACCGAGCCTTTTGGCATACAGTCGCAATCCTGTGCTAATAACCGAAGCAGCGATGGGAACACTGTAAACCCAATGGATCTCCGCTACTCGCGAATCGTGCTCATGCATAGACGCCAGCTCCTCTGGAGTGAACGGAGAAGCCATGTCTCATGCTTCTGATCGTCGATGTCGTCTACTGGAAATTGATGTAGGTGAGTGGCGTGGTTGCAAGGCTGACAACGGGAGCGCCTTCACATTTTGCTCTGAGGGTGCGGGCGGGTGCTTGGTGCTTCAATAAAATCCAGCCTAAGCCGCGAAGACGACTACACGCCGCTGATGGACCAGGAGAGGGACCGGGGAAGGTCAAAGCATTTGTTGCGCACCGTGGTTGATAACTGGGCTAGACAGCGGAAGGGGGGGGCGGAAGGACAGGCCGAAACAGATGAATGGAAGGGCAGCAATGCCGTGCCATCGCTGAAAAGGGCCGGTTTTGATTGCAAGTGCAATCAAGGTTAAGGTCGCAGCTGTCACTGTGGTTCTGGGCTGGAGTATTGAGCAATAGAATCTGGTACAACCACTCCGGAGAAGCTGACACGACTGGATTTGCGTGTCGATCGCATCTGCCTCCGGATGCGAGGATCTGTGCAACCTCGGAAAGTGCGGAGGCGTCAGGGTTGGGCGTCAGGGTCGGTCGAGACTCCAGAACAATAACGCGGGCTGCGGCAAACCCTCAGCTAGGGGAAGCGAGCGGGGCGGCCGCGGCTGGGCATTGGTCAGAGCCTGGCTCTGCGTCAATGTCACCTTCCTCACGACCTTGCATGCTGACAGGTCATTCACGGAGGCTTGACAACAACTTCTATGGCATCGAAGCAACGGGCTTAGCGCGAGCGTGTTGTTGTAGCTCGTCGCCGTGTGGGAGCCTCGAGGTCAGCGAGGCTTAAAGCTGACAGGCACCCCATGCATCCGTCATTTGCAGCGGTTCGGCTCGCAGTCGGGCTCTGATGCCACAAAACATGACAGCCCGTTCACAATAAGCTCACACACGCTTTCTGCACGTGAGCAGCAAGCATGAGAATACATTGTCTCCCTCCTTATATAAGATCCGCATACGCTTAGTTGACGACCTCCTACCTATGTTATGCGGACGAGAAATTCAGCGTCTAATACCAAACCTTCTTTGGAAACGTCTATACGCCGTCGTTGAAGGTGTAGTCCTTGTCCCATCGCTGCAATAATCAGCCTCCAGTCATGTATCATCGACTTGGGGGTAACTCACTTTATCCCATGGCTTACTGGAGTCAACAAATCGCAGATCGGTACCAACTCTGATCACATTGTTTGGGTCATAATTCATTGTCGAGGCATGAATCTGGTTGCTGTTAGACACTGTTTCAATGGCCGTGACAGGCTGAACTTACAGCGAAGGGGTTATGTAGCACAACATCCCCAGCTTCGTACGATGTAACTAACCATTTGCGATCGAATGTCTCAGAATATTCTCTTGCTCCGTCCGCTAGCAAGCCAGTGGAAAGCATATTCTGATTGAAAGCGTACTTCGCCTCCTCGTCTGTGAGTCCACTAGCCTTTGCCTTCGCTGTGAAGTTGGCTTCCACTTCTCGCCCAAGAGTGTGGCCTACCTGAGTCAGTCACGCACTCGTCTTGTGTTTGAACATTACGGACCATTCTCCAGATAAATCAGACCTCCGCCGGTGAGGCTGACATCCCCCATAGGGACCCATGCAGTAACGCTAGTAGGCTCGCCATGTCTCAAGAAAATTTGGTCGTAGTGAACACCGATAGCCTTGTTGCCTGGAGTGTTGTTACGAAGCAAACTTCTTCTCACAGCCAATGTATTTTCGTCGCCCCAGCCTGTCATACGCGCGATGAAGTCCTTCAAAACCGGGTGTTTGCAGAAGTTCTCTTTGTACCAATCTGCATAGTGTGCTTGAAGAGCAAGTTCCACAAACTGTTCGGCTGTTTCTTCGCCAGGTCGTCCATTACCCGGACTTGCGCCAGCTCCTATCCCTGGATAATCCGCAGGATTCTTCTCGGAATTGAAGATTCCTTGAACGGGTTGGGTGCCAGGTTTCAGTACGCCACTTGGAGCCAGCATACTAAAGTACTCCTCGCGAGCCTTCAAGACATCTTGTCTTGGTAGCAGGCCCTTGAGAAAGACGTATCCGTCCTGGCTGTACCTGGATCGCAGCTCTTCGATTGGCATGTCTGGTGACGATTGCCTTAGAGCGCCAACTTGGTGCGGTTGGAGGAGACCATCATTTACATATAGCTTCTCAGATTGAAAGTATGAAACATCCCCCTTGGGGTGGAGAGCGTGAGGCATAGTGTGCGGAAGAACGTTCAGATGTAGACAAAGATTAGAAGGTGTTCATTACTTGCAGCTACAGAGGGGCTGCGACGCCTTAAATGTGATCGAAATGTGGCGGTTCACTCCACTACCGTGACGATGGCGATGGGAATGCCTCCTACGTTCGATAACAAGTTTCCCATATTGGCTAGGTGAGGTGTGGGAAAGCGGGGCACAGAGCGCGTATTAAGGAGGATTGGATCCACCGGCTCGTGGTTACTAACATCGGCCTTGACTAAAGTGCGCCGTCTAATTGGCTGAAGCTTTGCATTTTCGGCGAAAATTGTCCCTATACGGATCCCAGGGTCCAGTTTTGTTGCGAATCCCCCAAGCCTCCGTAAACGAACCACGCAGCTGCAAAACCTGGCGCCTACTCTCGCAGACGGGTAATTTGCCCCGACAACATCCAATCGCTGCCAGATGACGATTTCGGACGGTGTTACAAATGCCATGGTATGATGCTATGTATTAGGGAGTAAAGAATTTGTTGTCTGACCCGAACAGCAATCGTTGTCGCACACGTCACTATCGATGTAAGAGCATAGCCGTCATTCGACGGAGCCAAGCTTAAGATTCTACACAGGTGACGGTGCACAGCCGAAATGTGGACGATGCGAGCATGCCAAAAAGCAATGTATCTATGAGACTGGCCGGCGATTTAGGCGATCGTCCATCCAGGAGACCTTCAGCGAGAGTCAACCCTGGGTTTCTATGCCACCGCGCAGTATGGGCATAGCATCTAACTGTGCTCCCAGATCGCTGACAACTCTCAACAGTACAATTTCTGGATGAGTCGAATGAGATTCGGTCCCAGTACTCAGATGAAGCTTATTATCCGTTTCAGAGTCCCCCTCCTGCGCAAGGCTTCTCCCCACAAACACATTCTTCCATTAGTGGCGGGAACCATACGGGTACGCCACCGACTTCTGTCATTACGCCGACAGAGGGACTTACCGTCTTGTCACTACTCAACTCGGAATCTCCAGCCCAGGCGCAAACACCTGGTATCTCGCCGCCCTTTGATCACCATGCCCAACCAAACACATCAGAACCACATGAGCCTCGCACGTTCGTCTATCAGCAAACACCAGGTGAGCCAATCCTCTGGCCACTCGAACATGAGCAAGAGGCTATGTTGCTTCAGCACTACATCGAGAACGTGGCGCTTTTTGTAAGTGCAAGAAGATCTGCCACTTGAGGACCCCGCTCACGTTCCATAGTTTGACATGATTGATAACGAGTGCCACTTTGCGGTGCATGTTGTACAAAGAGCGAAGAAAGACAGCACTCTGATGAACGCAATCTTGGCTTTGTCTGCTCGCCAACTTAGCCGGACCACCGACTTCGACCCGTACATTGCAGATGCGTATTACCAACGGTGCTTTGATACGTTGATTCCGGCGCTCAACAATAACAACATCGCCAAGGAAGATGAGTCGCTGCTTGCAGCGACGATCATCTTACGACTACTCGAAGAGATGAATATTTCAATCGTTGGTAACGACCCCCAGGGTCATTTGTTCGGCACACAGGCCATCATTCGTGCAGCTGAGCAGTCATATGCAGCAACGAATGGGCCAAGCTTCCGACAAGCTATCTACTGGGCCGCTTTTCGTCAAGAATTATGGATATCATTGATGACTCAGCGTGCTTTCCAGCTGCACATTTTCCCAGCTGATCGTTCACTCGAGCCTGCTAACGACTCTATATGGGCTAACCGCACCATCGCTCATCTTGGTGAGGTGTGCAACTTCGCGTTCGGGGAAGACAGGCATAGTGTCTCACGCTACAGTCAGCTCATGGACGAAAATAGATCTTGGAGAACACGGCGTCCGGACAGCTTCGACCCCTTTTACTACCGGCAGGATCGCGACGGCAGCGGCCGTAACTTCCCAGATATCCGTCTCCATGAAAAGACACATGTTATGGGCACACAGTACAACACACTTGCTCATATGCTGTTGGTTGTGCATGACCCCACAATTCCCCAGCTTGGTCCGGCGCACAAACAATCTCGCGCGGTCGTCGATAGAATGGTTCAGGAAGACGTTCGCGCGCTCTGCGGAGTTGCACAATCGAATGGGAAGTATTTCCCATGCAAATTTGTCGCCTGTTTCGCCATCGCCCTTGTTGGTGATCGATTTCCCATGAGGGAGGATCAGGAGCAACTGCGCGATTTGTGGTATGCATGCGAACGCTCCCATGGCTTCCCACCAACAGCAACTATTCAGCAACTGGAAGAGTCGTGGGGATGGCACAACCATTGAAAATGGCTCCCTGGTGCTTCTATATTCCCTACCCGTTTCACAGATCGCGTCGTAATCGACGCGTCACAATAGCCAGACATTGTACGTGAGACACATCACGGCACCTATTCGTACCTGTGCCAACGACAGAGACTGCTGTCCATCAATAAAGGTGCTCAAAGCACGCACGCACATACTTACTTCTTACATGTGCTTCGGTGTTTTCCGGAGTTGGTTGAAGTCTACCGTTCCAGGGTCCCGATCAGTAAGGGGACTATCAACAGGATCACATCAGACACTACGTCGAAGTGCATTGTTTTGCCAAAAGTCGTACCTGACCACTTAAGTATGTTGTCATCCAAACGCCCAGTTCAACATGCCTTCATTAGATAACCCGCTGGGTGACAAGAAGCACGAGAAGCAATACTAAAGTTAAAGCGGACCCACAAGTGGTTTGGGCCGGTGAAGCAATATAACCACGCAAGCCGATCGTCATAGACCTACAGATAGTTGAATTAGGCCTGATTCATACTGTCACAGCACTTTAGCAAGCTTTCTCGATGAACAGATTCACAACCGTTTGTATCGCGCTAAACAAGTACACTACCTAGTGTGAGATTCGCTAGGCGCAAACAACCATATATCACGATTGCAACAATGTCTTTCCTGCACTTTACAGATGCTATTGCTCCTCTTCTATAAGGGGACCTTCACCTGCACTGGATCTTCTAAGACAGCATGTCAGTGCCGAGACACAACCCGATGGTACGATTCTTGTATCGTTTTAGGAGCAAGGACAGAATCGAACGAAAGGGGAATGCCATCAAGGAAACCTGCCCCGGAGGCCCAACCTATTGATAAACGTTATCACAGGTCAGCCACTGCACTAGGTATTAATAACAACAGCTTTCCGAGCGACTACTACACGCCACTTCCGGCACCCAAGAGCTTCTTCGCAGGGGCAGGTTGCAAAGTTCCAAACAACGGAGACTCTCCGCGCCTCGCTACTGCCAATAGAGTGCGGGCTTTATGTAGCCCTGTGTCTCATAGTAGCCCAAACTTCACAGACAATAGCCATGCTCATGCTCCTGCCAGATTCCAACTAAAGCAGAACTCTAACAAACGATTTGGGCCATATCGGGCACTGTGTGCGAAGAATTATCTGACAAAAACAGAGAAAATGAGCTATCTGGAGGTCAACATCCACGTCCAATCTGGACCCCACTCCTTGGCCGACAAAACCCCACATTTTGGGCGTAGGGCATAACTCAGTTTGCCATATCTTGCCAATACTGGAAGTGAATTTGATGTTCCGGACGAGGTCCTCTACCACATTCCCGACTTGAACCCACAGGCTTTCGAAATATACAGGACTTTTACGCTGACCGGTAGGATCGGGTTCAGATGTCAGGAAAGATCATATCAGAGCATATGTGGATCGCAACTTGGCCTCTGATGAACGCAGTCATACTATGCTGCACCATAGGGGGCCTTGATGTTGCTGATAGAGTGATGGACATGCTGGTCGAGAAGCTAATGCCAGGCGTTAGAGCACAAAACATCGGCGAGGAACGAAGCCATCAGCTCGAAGAGGCATGAGAGGAAGCGGATGTGCAGGAACAGCTACCACGCTCAAATCAAGTTCAAGCAGGCCTCGAAACGTAGATTGCAGACGCCCAGATTCAAAACTGTGAAGCATTTGTTCGACAACGACAAGAATGACGTCCCTAAAACGTTGAGAAGATTCGCTGTCGCCCGCTTTACTGATGCTCCGCAGCGGTCTTCAGATATTCTACAAGCCTTGAGGTACCCCGTGGCATCTCAGTCTGCTGCCTTTTCGCAGCGTTGCGGCGCCTATCTCCCAAATACAGTACAACAGTACTTTCGGGTTGCGAATATTACACACACGGTAGGACACAGACTTGCTACAAGACGGGGTCAACACAAGTCGACACATTGAAAAAAGGCAAGCTTGCAGACACCCGTGAGGTATCTAGGAGAGATGCAAAAGTCGTCCAAGCGAACACACCTCAAAATAGTATCAGGATTATCGACTGGGAGCAGCGCAGAGCGGATGGTCATCGAGCCTTGAGGGTCGAAACAGGAAGATCTTGGGTCGACCGGGACTATGAGAATCACGGCAGTACACTGGAAGAGGGCCGCGAGGTCAAAGGCATGAACGCACATAGCTGCTGCAAATCTGGTGGAGCGCCACTTGAGCAGGAAAATGCCTCATTGACCAATGGAACAACCCTAAACCGTGGCCATGCCGGGACGCCGAACACTCTATCTGTCCGGAACAACGATGTTGGGTCAAACAGCTCTGTTGCGACTAATGTCCTACATACTAGGTTGCCAGGCCACAACACACACGCCTCCAATCCGGCAGAATCCTAAGGAAGCAACACAGTCAACAAGGCTCAATCTACAACTATTACCTCGAAATACAGTCTCAGTTTTGACCCGGTCCTTCACCATAAAGACGGGCCTACACCCACAGTGGTTAGAATGGAAGGTGCGGACGACTTTGTTATGAGCGATCTTGTTTGGAAAGGTATTAAGTCAGCACCATCCAGCAATTTGAATGAGCTGATTTTGAGAGGCGCATGAGATGCCCCGGAGAATATCCAGGATCGAGTTATGGTGCGTAAGATCATACCGCATCAAAGCTCGTCCGACCAGCTCCTTGAAACTGTTGTAGGAGCCCAGCGAATCATCACCTCAGCCAACGAGCCGCAAAGTTGGGTCTAAATGTTTATACTCGAATCACATATTCACTGGTCAGACTGAATTGGTATTGGTCGGCGCTGCAGTCTGCCAGTGGCTACTCAGACGCACCTGCGTGCGGTTCTTGCGTGAAAGCTGACGTTACCATTGTTGCTTGATATATGATTACTACAATCTTTATCACATGTTGCTTAGTACAGACAGGAGCAAATGGTCTTCAGCAGAGTCTAGAAAACTGCCGTGCCGTTGACGTGAGAACTGACTCCACCGGGGCAGTTCGCTGGCGCGCTGGTAAAGAAGAAGAACCACCTGTTCTTTTCCCTACAAGTCTGCGCCAGCTTCTCCAAATCCAACATCTCACCCAATGGCATTCCCCATAGCGCCAGGACTAAGTTCAATTAGCCGAGTGTACGTTAATTACGGCAAGATAACTTACTGTACTCATGCAGGTGGTAGTCCTCGTGCGTAGGCCATGCTTCGAACGCCGGCGCGTCACCTGCAACACTCGCGAAGTAGCAATCGTGCAGCCAATCCAGAACCTTCTGCTCCTGGCTCACTCCCGCGTACCTCGCACCGTCTTCACCATTCGGCCCGTGCCTCGTGGCAGCCTTCGTCCTGTCCTCGTCCGACTTGCTGTCATACGCCTCCTTCCAGCCTGATCGAATGAACAGCATGTCGCCAATCTTAATATCACCACCCTGCGCCGCAGGCCTGATATCGACTCCCTGGTCTTTTCCACATTGATACAATTCTTCCCATGAAATGGGGTAGTAGTCGTACGGATCGTAGTTGATGCCCTTCTTGTGCGCATATCCCCTATAATCCAGCAACACCCCGCGGCCTGCGACGCCGTGCTCAGCCCAGTGGTGAATGGAGCATTTGTGGTTTGCGGATGGCCCGGTGATATCGGAGCCCTTAGTGCCGTTGTAGAAAGAACCGGTAGGGATGTGCGCGAAGTGTCTGAAGCCGTCCCATTGAGTGCCGGACTGCGTGTTCATATGATAAAGATCATCATATGCGACGCCCTCGAACAGTGTTTTGATCTCGTGCTTGAAGACCTCGCGGCCGAAGGCGGGCTGATTGGGGACATTCAAGGGAAGGTTGACAGGTACGATTTCACCGGTCCGGATCTCTTTGGCTGCGGCGGCTACGCGGGTTGGTGTGAGGAGATTCAGACGACCAATCTGATTTTTGTTAGTGTATGACGTTAAGCCATTGCTCCTTATCATACATAATCGTCTGGGCCCCATGTCCACGCAGCTTCCTTGGGCGCTCCTGGGATATCTGGGAGTTCTTTCCTAGTCGGGAATTTGGTAGAATCAGGATCCCATGGAATTGTGGTGGCAGTCTTGTTCATGGTTAAAAAGTCGGTGATCTGTGTCAGTCGCGAATTCGCATTGGTTTTGGGTTCGGACATTGTGGCGTTCAGCTGTTGTTGTATTGTGACGTTCAGCTGTTGTTGTAAGTTGAGTCCCGATGGTTTGCTTGGATTCAGAAGAGATCCCGTCCCGCTACAGAAACTCTCTGAATTATAAGCAGACGATCTACCCCGCTATTTCAGCACAAGCACAGTCGCCCCGCAATTCGTTGCCATGAGGAGAAATGACAGCTCTGAAGCGCCGAGGCATCTGCGAAGTGTGGGGTCACGATACCGCATCCCCGACTGTCGTAGGATGACTCGCCGAAGCAGAGACGCAGCTCACTGTGAAACCCGGAATTACATGCGAAGGGATTGCTCCCATCCCGAACTTTGTTTGTTTCTGAATAACGATAATGCCGTTGCTGCCAATGAAGATGTAATGCTCGAACATGCAGGAGATATGACGTAATGTACACGCTAATCCAAATTCGGTCCGTCCCGAGCTCTCTTGAAAGAAGCTCTTACATGTTCTCCCCCGAAGGTAGTGTCGAACTGTACAGACAGTCAGATGAATATCCTCCGCTATGTTTTAGTCGCACGCATTCGATCTGTAACTGCGATGCTGCTGCTGCAACGCTTACCCAGGTATCTGATTTACTGGTGGTCAATCAATAAACTTGAGTTCTTATTAAGCATTCCATTGGCACCACAGCATTACACTTTCGAGTATCCACGCGATCTGCGCGTTCGGAGCCACCAGATTACAAAGATGGCTAGGTTGAGTGCTTCTAGTCCGGCCAGGCCGACACCTGCCCAAAACGCGAATCGCTGTATAATGTCAACTAAAACTTTGTGAGGGCGGCACGCAAATGCACTCACCGTCTCCACACAAGTTTCGTTGAAGTCAAACTCTTGGTATTCGCGATTACGGTGAGTACATGTCCATGATCTGCTTGTGTGAGTACCGAGTAGCTGACAAGGCGTGCAACTACTCACAAAAGGTCGTAGTGAGTCTCAGACGTGTCCCAAGTACCATACCACGCGGTCACAGCAATCCACAACGCAAGGCTCAATGAAGATACGACTATTGTGCTGATATTGCCGACCTTGGTCATTCTTCGTACCTGCGTCGTTTTCAGCATTGCCATCGGTGGCACTAGGCCGAGAGGACACCCACAAGTTTGGTGAAGCTCGCGATAACCAGAACAAGGCTGATCGTACCAGCAACAACTGCCGCGCCCAATAGGACATAGGTGGGATATAGTTTCAGGCCCTCTCTCTCAGGCCAGACTGGAAGGCTTCCGGTGCCCTCACGGAACGGGCTTCTGACGGCTCTTGTCTTTCGGTAGCTGCTGATTGCATCAATCAGACTGAAGCAGATCAACGAACATGTCAACAAAGACAATATACGTATAATCAGACGAAGCCAGTAGACAGGTCGATGTTCGCGCAATTCTGGGGCAGATATTCGCTTTTCGTTGCGGCGCTCAGCCAGGATGACTTCGGCAGCGTTGTTTTCCATCTCGGACCTGGGTGTAAAGGGCAGTCGATAAGTGAAGGATGCGTTGGATGGCCTACTGTGGTTTGATGGAGGGCGTCAGCACGTTTTATTGTTGCCGTCCGATGCGGCGCGGGACGCCGTAATCTGACAGGCTTGCCATTTATGGAAGCCAAGCGAGGCTGATGGCAGTCATGCCCATACTCACTCTGCTGAATACTTCGCTGATGTAAGATGCTGAGTTCAAAATACATTTCGTATGGGATGAACACGCTAGATTCATTTTGTCATAATCATTGGTTGTTGAGATCCTATCAGTCGTCTCTTGGGAACTCTCGAGACCAGATTGTAATTGAAAACACATACAACGCACTTCGAGTCCGATAAGACTGACCAAGGTAAAGTGATCTTGACAAATTGAGTATACTGATGACTGCTGGGACAGAATATGGCAGCTGGTCCGTGCGGCTGATCCTTCTTTCTTCTTCCAGCACATGAGCATCGCTCTCAGGTACGTACCACTCAACGTGCAACCTCCAAGCTCCTTCGGAATCAGTACCGTATAAGCGTAGACGTCACTTGTATATCGTATTATATCGGTTACCGTCCCAATTGAGGTGGAGTTGTAGGTATCGGCGCCCCACTTCTAGTGCATTATCTTCATACTGAATGCTTCTACGCCTGCGACGTCTGTTCGTAATCTCGGTCCAAGTAACAGCAACAATTTTCATTTCCTTCCTAGCATACAGGTTATCGAGACCTCCAGAATTGCTAATGCCCGCCACATCATCCCCAAAGGAGGTTGCTTCTGCTTTGCTTGCAAAGCAGGGCCTAAGTGTGGTTTCGATCTCGATACTGCAATCACTGTGGGCCGGGTATGGACAGATATGTCGCATCAGTGCAGTCGACGCGTCCGAGAAGACACGCTCACTTATTCTCAAGCTCATCACACCACCACCAACAAGAGCTGGAGATGAAGGTCACACAAGAAAGATTCTGAGCTATCAAGTCGAGCAATACTTCTACAGACACCTCGCGCCACAGCTTCCGGCATCGGTTCCTGTTGCCAAATGTCTAGCGAGTGTTAGTCAACATCACCCGGATGGTACTTCCACCACTGCTATGATCCTGAATGATCTGAAGCAGGATTTTCCGGTGGCTGGCGAAAAGCGGGGCGCCTTATCGCCCATTCAAGTTGATGCAGCTTTAGACTGGCTCGCTGGGTTCCACGGCTTCTGGTGGTCTCGCTTGAGCGAAATGGATAGTACAAAACTCGTACTCCCACCTTTGGAGGAAGTCAAGCAAGACGGTCAAGATGCAATCGAGAAGACCGTTTGGCTCAACGGAGGCTGTGAGTCAACTTTAAAACCCAAAGTTGCGAGATTGGTCTCAGGCGAAATTGTGCTGACGAAGGGTACAGACACTTACCTGGCCACGCGACGGTCGGAGTACTACAATTTGGCGAACGATGACTCAGAATGGACTGAACCTTTGACAGGGTCATTAAACGGCCACGACCAATCCATCGCGGAGTTGGTCGCTGCATTCCTGGCACCATCTGCATCAGGCCAGAGTCCCATCGAAGGCTACCAGACGCTGATTCATGGCGACGTCAAGTCCGAGAATCTCTTCACCAGCAAGTCTGGAGAGCAAGTGGCTTTCTACGACTTCCAGTACACTGGCTTTGGGCTCGGAGTCTGCGATCTGGCGAAATTATTCACCTGCTCAGTGCCACTCGATATGTTGGTACTCGATGAAGATGTTCCACACAGGTTAGACATGCAAGAAGGGGAGAAGCGACTGTTGTGGAGATATTGGAACAAGTTACAAGCGACCAGTGGGAAAGAGTATAAGTGGGAGGTATTCGTGCAGCACTGGGAGATTGCGCTGGTTGACTGGCTCCGCTTCCAGGCCAGTTGGGGCTTTTGGGGAAACACCGAGTGGCTGGAAGCGCGCGTAAGGAGTATTTTGAAGAACGAGCAGTTGAGAGACGTGCTCAAGAAGATGAGTGCTGGAAGATAGATCTTGAGTCGGGTGAACTAGGAGCTGCTACTAGCCCCACTTACCCCTCATCTCAAGGCTCAACCATATCGCCCACGCCTCACTGCTGGCGAGCATGCAACTGCACTCCACACCACGATCCGCTGGGATGAAACAGTGCTGAGATATATATTTTAAAATTTGAAGTTTCGGCACAAGCTCGGTTGAATATATTGACTTGGAGAAGCCCGTTTGGCTTAGTGGTACAGCGTCTCACTCGTATCTAGGCGACATGAGAAGATCCTCGGTTCGATTCCGAGAATGGGCAGTCTTTTTGCCTTCTTGCGCTTCTCAGCCCTCGTGGGCATCATCCCTTCTGGAGTATGCACTTCTAGATCGACGGGGCGAGCAAGTTTCTGATACCTCGAACTTCTTGACGCACCTTGCGATCAATTAGAAAGCCCCTCGTCCTGCAAGACGTGTAGAAGATGATCACCGCAGACTTGATGTTTGCACGTTAGTGCAGGAAGAGATTCGGCTTGTTCTAGTCCAAGCTTCTTCGAACAGCAAAACTAGTGCTATTTCCTGCTTGATCATTAACTTTTGAAACCTTCGTGCATATTGCTCCGAACGCCACCATTTGAGCTTGTCTGAAAGTGGATCTATCCCCAGTGATAAGATCATGCTCACGAAATGCAAGAGAACACAGGCCATACAACGCTCTCACATTAGTGTATTACTATCTCAAAGTAGCCACATGCTAGGTGCTCAGACTCAGATACTAGGCAGGACCAAGTCCATCAAAGAAGACCTCATCCAGAAGAGTGAACAGGACCTGCTGACCAGCCCACTGCTCTTCCGCGGCACCCCTGATCCTCTCGGGAGGCAGGACGAAGCCAAAGTCTCCAGTATCGGGAAGCTCAATTGTGTACGAGAAGTCCGCACCACCAATCGCGTAAAGGTGGTCTGGCGCAGCACCAGTGGTAGTGTAGAGGGTGGCACCACTGGGACCGAACGTGAAGGTTGTGCGCCTGTCTGAACTGTCACGGATCACCTCGCTCAGCACCGAAGCAGTCTTTGTCCACTTGCCCAGCTCAGGCGCATACCACTCCTCCTTGGAGCCAAAGGGCGAGAGGATATACTGTCCGTAGCTATGCCAGTCGATGTACAGCTTGATGCCGACGGTGTCGCGCAGCTTGCGGGCGTATGCATCAAGACCCTGGTTCTCGACCGTATCAGACGGCTTCTCGCCTCTGTAGGCCTGTGCACATCCGTTCTTCGAATGGCCGAGCGGATTCGCGTCCCATCCGTACTCCCAGTTACGGTTGATGTCGGTCCCGAAGCAAGTCTGGTTCTGGCCTGGGTGGGGCGGTGTACGGGTCTTGCGCCACAGGCGGTCTTTTTCTTGCGAGTAGACGAAGCCGTCGGGATTGACAACGGGGAAGATGTGGAAGTCGTAGGTGTTCAGGATCGACTCCGTTGCGTTCGTCGCGTTCTTGTGGCTATTGATGAGCTGTAGTGCGAGATATTCCACTGTCTTCGAGGTAATCCATTCTCGGGCATGAACATTGCCGTGGTAGAGCACTGCAGGCTTTCCTGGACCAGCATCACCATAAAGGTGGATGCCCTGGATTGTGCGGTTTTCGTACGAACGACCTGAAGAGACCAGTTTGGAGTTGTTAGGAAAAGCGGCATGGAGATCGGCAATGTATTGGACATGTTCGGCGTATGGCGAGTATGTGTCGTACCACGAGAGGTCATCGATGTCGCGCTTGCGGTACGCCTTCTGCTGTCCCTCCTTCTCGATCGACTCTCCAAGATCTTTGTGGAGTGTGCGGTACTTCAGGCCGAGCAACTCCAGCTTCTGGAACTGATCTGGGGATACGACTATGTCAATGTGCGAGTCGGTGTCCTCCCATTGCTGGTAAGAGATGGTTGCAAGCTTCTTCTGTACCTCAGCAAGGTGGCCCAGTGTATTCACGCGAAGGACCTGGTAGCCAGCATAGGATACCGCGCCGCTGGAGGCAGCAACGACACCAGCCGCAAGCGATGCCAGAAGCGAGGAGACAACAAAAGCCTTCATCTTGCAGGTTGTTTGGCAAAGAAAAGACTGATGATCTCCGGCCCAAGGGCCATGTCGCCTTTATACCTGACAGCCATAACGACTTGCCCTAAGCGACTAGAGCAACGGCGATGGCACCACAATTGCGTGCGAGGTTAGTTTTCCTCCCATAGGATCCTGTAAAATTTATCTTGTGGCCTGTCTCTTCGACATGATTTCTCGTGTTGTACAGCGAGCCTAATGTCAAGTACCTTCCACATTGGTGCTAGACATTGCATGGCATTGTCTTGGACTCCCCAAAACCGTAAGTTTCGTGCTACGTCTCACAGATGACGAACTCAGTTGCAGCAGTTCATGCTCAATCCTGGCTTCGATGAGCCGCGTCGCTTAGGTATTGTGTACATTGACGAGGAAGTTGATAGCGGAACTCGAGAGAAGGGGAAAGCTCGCCCTCAGGGCTAATCACGTTGGGAACCAGTTTTGGAGATCAAGAAGACGTTATTAGCATTCACGATGCTCAAGGACGTAAACCTCTTGTAAGAGATTGAATAGGCAATGTGCAATAGGAGCGGGTAACGACTGCCGCCCGTGTCACGCCAAGAAACGGTGACGCGAACATGTCGCGTCATTCAACACCGAATGACAATGAAATGTGATTGTGTCAATAAACGAGCCCTACAGGTGTCCGTTCTCCGAGACGCGCTCAATACGGACTTCTTGGATATTCGCGATTGACTTCAAGTTCCAACGTCATGAAAATTCGAGTAGGCGCAACGAAGGTGTAGGCAAGAGGAGGTGCAGTCAGATCCCGAACAATTACTGGGTTCAGGTCAGAGTACGCATTGTGATGAGCCTGGGCATTTTCGTTCTGCTGAGTGGACCAGAATACCTGCTGGGTCTTCATCATGCATCTCTCCACCCCGTTTGAGAATGCGCTGCCGGTCGTGTGGGATGCTTTCTTGGTTCCTCATACCAACTTCTCCATTGCGATTGAAATTTCCCAGTAGAGATCGCACAGCATGAAGCAGCCGTATGTTATGAGTGGGACAAACACGATGACCAGCGAGAGGGGACCGGCAGTGAATCCTGCAATCAATCCAATCTCAAGTCCAGGATACGTTGTCAAGATTTGTTGCTCTGCGCAGTCGACTATAGGAATCTGCGGAACAGCACCTGCGGAGAGGTATCCACAGTCACCCAAGGGCACAGCTAATTTGCTGAATTGCTGCATGCCGTCGAGATAAACGCACAATCCCTGGTGCTATCCGGCCCTGGAACTCGTGGTCTTCGAATGTATTCCAGGCGTACATTTGTAGCTAAAATGGTTTCACTCAGAAAATGTCCGTTTGGGCAGATAGGAAATATTTCCGGGTCGTTGAAGAGGGCTTTGCGCAAGACGTCGAGGTCGCTTAGGAGCCGTCGTGTCTTGACATAGTAGAGCGCCTTCTCGCCTTTCGAATCAAGGGCTGGTGAGCCATCAGGAGATACGACAGTGAAGTAGACAAAGCCAGCATTGTTGCCATGGCAATCTGCGGGCAAATCCTTGAAGAGGCCCGGGTGGGTCCCACTGGCAAAATTGGCCCTTGCGGACTTGGGTCAGGATACGTTCGCCGAGGAGGGCTCCAAGACCGTGGCAAGCGTTGGACAGGCTACTAGCATAACGGAAGTTAGTCTTGTAGTAACGACGGGATCATGTCCAAGCGTGACGTGTCGGTCTGCAGGCTCCAGCGAGGCAGTCGTCGCCTCGAACGAGAATATAACAGGGCCTGGTTCGAACAGGAACGGTGTCTCAGTCTGCAAGGCCGGTGTTCGCAGAACACTGACGATACCGGCTGCGCTGGGCGTCCAGTGGGTTGAGAAGTAGGCACCAGTAGCTGGCGCGCGGCCATCACTGCTGGAAGGGAAATAAGATGCATTTCAACGATGTCCTGACGACATTGTAAATGGTACAGAAGATGACTTTTGCTGAATTATGAAAGTTCCAGTGTCTTCAACGGAAACCGCGACTCTTCTACTTTGACCGTGGCTGTATTGCAGTTTCCGTGTTTGATCCGGTTGCGATACTGAAGGTTATCCACCTTGAACCATATTTCGGCTTCATTATGCTGGAAAAAGTTTTGTGAGGCGTCAACTAAGAACGACAAGAATTATGGTGACCTGCCTAAGTCTCTGAGGAAGCAGTATGGCTGGAGATTTATTGCCTCTGAGAAGAAATATCGCGCGACCTAATGAGCACCATGTGTAGAGAGACTTGTAGAGGAGAAGCTGGAAGATTTCCATGGAAGGTTGAAGAACACGAAGCTTTTCTTGGGTCGAAGGGTTGATATGCTGTTGAAGCGCTGAAAGGGTTCGGAGAAGGACAAGAATAAGTTGACAAGGTATTGTAATGAGGGGGTACACGAACTCAAATGTATATGGATCTCTTCGGCACGGTTAAGGTAGGAGACTTGAGGAGGAAAAGTGCAATCTTAGGGACCAGATACAGAGTCACACAATAAACATTGCTTTTCTTGGTTTCTCTCGAGTGTATATTTAACTCAAGAACAAGTAGGATTGGTCGAAGGTCTCGAAGCCGAATTACTAGGGTTTGTCTGTCCACATCCATTCGCAGCGCCCAAAAGCGTGTCATCGACCGCAGAGTTATACGCTGCGCCACAGTTCGCATCACTTGGATGTCATCAATATATGCAGGCTCAAGACGGGTCTCTACGACGTACCTAGCGCCACCAGATGCATTGTTGAACCAGCTGCAGACATCGTGGCTAAAGCAATCCTGTGTGTACGCATTTCCAATTGCGGTACCGGAGCAACCTACGCCGCAGCGGCCGTTGCAAGAGTAGCTAAGAATGTTAGCTGTGTTCGAGTTGCAATCGACCGGAAAGCATAATGAACGTACTCCCCACCAGTCACACTATTCGTGCCAAAGTTACTTCCCACGGTCCCTGTCCAGCGACATGTTTTCCCAGCAGCATTCTTCCAAGTGGCGGTTGCTGTGGCACCAACCTTCAAACATGTCACTGCGCGCTTCTCAAGAGTCTCAGCCTCGATAGGAGAGGCTGATGATAAGGCAGCAGCCGCCAGGAGAGTGAAGAGGATTGACTTCATAATAGATGATTGAGGGGATGGATGGGCTATCGGGTGAATACTTTAAGGAACACCAGATGTTCTTGGAGAAGATTCAGTGACACGCGGAGAGGACTGTCTTCTTTTCATATCATTTGTATGTATCGGTCTTACACCCAAATTGTACGATGGGCCGTGATAGTTCATGATCTTTGGCTCAAGGTCAGAACACAGGACGGACTTGTATGCTGTAAATGGTTCAAGCTATTAAATTGTGGTGTGTGATTGGGCCACGGACGACGTGCTCCGTATACAGAGCATGCTGGTAGTAAGCTTTCGGCGGACACGCAGGTACGCGCTCACTTCTCCACCAAGCTTTCCGCCTCTTTCGGTCGATTCGCCTTCATTAGTATCTGCCTTCTGACCGCTGTGTGGACCTGGTAGCCGGTAGTCAATCACACGATGCGCGAAGTGGGTATCATGTGAGCGGTCCGACTGACAGGCAATCTAAAGCAGGAAAAATTACTAGATTAGGTAGTCGCGATGCCTCGGCAGATGTTGTAATCCGGGGTAACGACATACAGGGATTCGATGTTGCAATACCGTGCAGATCAATTTTTTCAGTATCCTCGAGAGAATATGATAGGAAACGTCGTTGGTCAAGTCTCTTCAGATTTGAGTACGCCGAGTTGTGCAAGACGTATAATACGTGACAGCTGCAATGAAACTACAAGGAGGGACTGTGAGTATTCGTCCTATTGTCTCTTCATAGCTTGCTCTTGCGCGCTATGAGCAACTGCTGGGTACTTCTAAGGTAGCTTTGTGATTCACAAGTATCAGAAACATCGACAAACTTGATGTACTGGCTTTGCACCTGGCTTATACACCATCTGCTTGCTGTGGGGTTGCGGGCCCTTTACTCATGTTCCGGATCGGTGCATTGACAGCTGTGAAGTGCGACGACGTCTGGTCCATTGCCTGCTCAGCAGACACGTTGTCAAAAGCCGCGTCCTCTTCCTTCTCTTCCTTCTCCTGTTTCTTAACCTGCTCCCACTCTTCCCTCGTTTTGATCGGACTCATAAGCGTAGTCGAAAACTCGACTTCGCCTCTAAGTTGAGGAGTGCTCTGCCTTGAGCCTTGAACAGCCAGCTGGTCAGCTGCGACATTACCCGGGTCATTGGCGTGGCCTTTGATCCATTGGAATTTTGTCTTGGCCTTGCATGCTTCACGTTCGCATACTCGCGACACAATAGGCTCCACTAGATCCCTGTTCTCAACATCCTTACCCGCCGAGTTTTTCCAGCCATTCCTTAGCCACTTGGGTGACCACTCTGTGATGCATCGTATCGCGTAGTAAGAGTCCGTGCATATCAGGACATCTCGGTCGATAGGAACATGGTCAAGTGCTCGGGCTACAGCGGTCAATTCGGCGCGTTGATTTGTCTGTTTCGATCCTCGTAACGGTTCAGAGACGTTCCTGCTCGACCAGTCAGCGTATGCAGGTTCGGGCAACGCAAAGTTATATACCTCTTGTCGTTGGCGCCAAAGTATACTCCAACGCCAGCAACAGCTCCCTGTTGACCGTTTCCGAGTGAGCTACCATCAGTGTAGACCACGATCTGGCCAGTGAAGTCCCCGGTTGGTTGTTTCTTTGTAGCATTCAGCTCTGCCTCAGTCTTGTACCTAATGGCACCACTTTCGAGGTCCATCTTGATATTGCGATCGAAGCCATCCTCAGCGCCCTCCGGCAGCGGACCCATGCCAGGCTCGTACTCAACGTCGCCATTGGACACAACCGCAGCCCCTAGGCCGCTGTTCTTCTTCTGCTTCTTCGCGACAGGCTCACTGACTTTGCAGCCCTGCCCAACTGCAGACGAAGCTTCAGATAAGTCGCCACGTAAGCTGATCGGTACACTATGGTCTCGTCTATGCTCGTTGACAAAAGCCTGAGCCTCTTCGCGTGTTGCGAAGCTTTGCTGGAGTCCACCGCTGCAGCCCTTGATTTGTGCCTGTGTCGATGGCCAGTCTGTGTATACGCCAGGAACGTGACCGATAGCTACGCCATAGTACTTTGTCTTCCCAGGCTTAGATGTGGACTTGTGTGCGCCCTTGAGGAAAGCTTCGGCATCGGTCAAAGAGTCGAACTTCTTATCTAGTTTCGATCAGTCAGTCGCTACTGAGGATGCATCAGTCAACTTACACTCGGCTTTCATGCCCCTGATCTGTGCCTCACAGTCCGGCCAACTGTAGTATATGCCCGGCGTATGACCGACCCTGACAGCATAGAAAGCAGGCCCAGCATTTCTCTTCCGCTTTCCACTGGACGTGTTCGACGTCACAGACTTGGCGTCACCCATCTCGCCGTCTCTGGCTTCCTCAGCCGCAAACTCCGCAAAAGAAACTTTGTATATAGGGTCCTTGAGGGTGGAATATGGGCGGCAACAGCGTAGAACAGAAGATCCAAGAGGGTATGCAGAGGCTCTGGGAGCGCTCCTGACAGAGTTCGTAACTTTGGACCGTAATTGCCTGCCACAGTCAGCTGTGTTGGTGGAGACCCGTCGAACAGCTGCATACAAACCGGAGGTCCGCAAAGGTGTGCCCAAGCGCTGGCAAACAGACAGTTGAGCAAGCCGTTTCATGTACTGCGCAATGCAAGTAGAATGGTAAGAGGCGAGTAGGGCGTGGTGGAGCGACCAGGCGGGTCGCCTGTTGTTGACTTCGTTGCGCTGGTTAGGGAGGGGGAGGGGGAGGCAGGTGCGCTTGAGCTTGGGAGCTTCGGCAGGCAGGGACTCCTTGCGCCTCGTCCTCTCGCGCGCCCTGCATGATCGCTGCGAGGCGACAATTGTCCAAAGGACAATGCGCTTGGATCACTGAGACTTCTTGGTCGTATCAATCGACATGTCTGCGTTTGCGGTAGTACTGAGCGGTCATTGCTAAGTCCAGCTGTACGTGGTACGCGGGATGAGCTGCTTCACATCGCGGACGCGAGCAGCCTCGGCACCAGGATCACGCCTGGTTGTGAAGGCGATTCCTACATAGTCCACCACTTCATCACCTTCAAAATTCGAGTCATATTAGCATTCTTACCTTGTATTGTCAAAGAGGAAATGTACAAGCATCTCCCCACAACAAAGGCCTTCTCAGCACCTGCGTGGGCTTCACAGCTTCCTACTCATGTCAAGGGCTACAAAGTAGAACACCCTCAAAGACGGACGACCCAAGATTAGCTGAACACTGTCTAGCTGTCCACCGCCTAGCTGTCCACAACAGTAATTCGTCTCCATCCAAGATGCTGTGCTCTTAGTACCAACCCTTAAGAACTCAGATGTTGATTGTCCTGAAGTTCTTCGCCCCATGCTTATGGCTACTGCTATGCTACTGCTATGAGCAATATTTTCACTTCGGCTATCGCTTCTTTCTGATCGCTGAATTGTTAGAGCATTCCGAGGTTGAGGCCAGCAAGCTCGGTGAGAACCACGCCATGGTTCTGACGGAACTCAATTAGACGTGATCAACGTTGACCACCGCTTCACTACCACTTTTATGCCTCCGTAGAAGGCCAGAAAAATATCTAGTATAGCGCTACTTTATGTGACATGCTGAGTGTAGTGCACCTTCAACTTGGGTTTCTTCGCGCGCGGAGTGAAGATGGTGCAATCAACCTCGGCACCAAACCTACCGAACCCGCTCAAGGTTCACATGAGCTGTACGGTGACACATCAACTGCACTGACGCGTTAAGGTGGCTATACGTGCCACAAGCCTCCATCACTTCAACACCTTGTGGATCTTTCGACAACATACATCACCATGTTTGAGGGCCGCCATGCTGCTGACCGGTATCGGTTGAGGCTGCATCGTGCTCGCTCAATCATTCTCACGCAGAACGAGATGGTCGAGATCCGTGCTGCACAGCGGACGTTCGAGGGAGCATACATCCGTACGGCAATAGGACAGTTCTCGTTCGCGCTCATCGTGCTGAAGATATTTACCGCTGAATTCTACTCTATTGGCGCGCTGTTCGCGGTGTATGGAGCAGGTATTCTATTCATTAGCTTGTTCAGAAGACAACAGGGTCCGTAGACGAGGACATCACAGCGAAAACAGACATGCTGACATACTACAGGCAATAAGCAGTTCTTCTCGGAGGTTGGAGAGGATGGTCTCCACAGGAAGAAGTTCAGGACAAGTGGGAACGTCGTGAGCGTGCTGACTGCGCTGAGTATCTCGGCGTACATTTGCTTGCTGGTTCTCACGCTGCGGCTCGAAACTTGATCAGCAGCCACGCATCATGCTGACGAGAAAGTCTCGTGCCAGAGCCTCATCCTCACACAATGACTAGATGACCATCCGGGAAACGGCTCATTTTCCCGTCAACAGAGATGAGACGCCAAGGCTATTGAATTGCGCACACACATCACCGACACCCATCACCGACAACTGCGGGGTGCTGCAAAGCAATTCCAAGGCAAGACGATGGGTCGCAACGAAACGAGGTACCGAAAAGGGATAGACGCACGTCTTCGACGTTGAACAACGGCTAGATAGCGCCATCGCAGGTGGATTGGTCGCATCGAGCGCGTGTCCAAGCCATTGGCCGCCTCGAGCTGCAAACAACAAACAGACTCAAAGGGCACCTGCCCCTCTCGCAATCAGGCGTAGATAAGGAAATCAGGCAGCAAACAGCGTTGCGTTCGCAGGGTTTGCTCCGTCTTTCTGTGTGAAGGTTTATGGTGTTCCCGCAATTCTCTATCGACTAATCGAACGCGGACCACGGACAGAGTCATCGGTCCACGGGTAGCTCTTCCAAGTCTACAGAAAACGAGCAGTAGCCCTGCGCCTCCGAACAACTCCCGGCGCGTTTTCAAGTCCAAAGTAGGTGTCCAACTCCACTTCTTCACCGACCTCACCCGCGACCTCCTGTATCCCGCGGCCGTCACAGTTGCGGTTCGCCTACTAGCGGGATTCCTGTTCAAGTATGGCGTCAACGGCAACCCACCAGCTACATCATCCGCAGCGCCAGTCTTCCGCTTCCACAACCACCCCAGCAATCTCTACACGTCGCACCAGTCAACACTCTATATACGCGCGAAACGTTCTCATGAGCAGCCTCAACCAGAACAAGGACCACGCGCAGCCCACGAAATCGACGACCAGCAACGGCGAGCCCGTCCCTCGCGCGAGCGCCCCACCCATCCCGTCCGCTGGTCCTCCAAAAAGCGTGCAGGCCATTAAAGACCTTGCTGCCCAGCGTGGAGAGCTCAGGCCTCCGCCCACCTCCGCCGGCGGCGCCCACCATCATGGGCATGCCACCTCGAAGGATGGCGTCGGTGTTGCGCTGAGCGACACCCCAGCGCCATCGCAGCCACCAAGCCCCAAGGGGTCCGTCCCAGATGCTCAATCTGCTGAGGCGCTGCGTACTAACAGACCCAGGGCTCTGACGAGGAACAGCAGCGCTGCCTCAACACCCCGTATCCGCCCAACCACCCTCGACATCCCCGGCCTCACCAAGTCGAAAGTCTCGCCGGACGGCAAGATTGCGTCGCGCGATGTCGGCTCTAAGCTTGTCATTGTCATGGTCGGTCTGCCTGCGCGTGGCAAGTCCTACATCACCAAGAAGATGACTAGGTACCTCAACTGGCTACAGCACGACACAAAAATTTTCAATGTGGGAGAGAGGCGTCGTGTGGCTGCAAGCGGGCACGGCTTTCGCCTGTCGCAGCAAAGTCTAGAGAAGATTCCTCCTGGGGTTAGAAACGCGCTGGAGCAACACAAGGATACCCTCCCGCAGATTGCAGCTAAAATTCTCATCAACGGCGACTCGGCAGCTGCGGACAATGAAGCAGTTGCCCCACTAGACCTTAAGGACCCACTTCGCGACCCAAATAACTCCACCGCTGTCGAAGAAACCGATGTGCCTCGTGTAGAAGTCACTTCGCCTGGACCCAAGGCGCCGACGCCAGAGAACCGCGAATCAAATGGGGACGACCAAGCCAACGGAGATGCAAGTATGGACCAGTCGGCAGACTTCTTCGATCCCAATAATCAGAAGGGCGCTCAGATCCGAGAGCAATGCGCAATGGAGACTCTGGATGACCTGCTCGATTACATTTTGAACGGAAATGGCTCTGTCGGCATCTTTGATGCGACAAACAGTACTCTTGGGCGGCGGAAGCAGATCATGGAGAAAATCCGCGCGCGGGCTGGCCCTGAGCTGAATGTCCTCTTTGTCGAGAGCGTGTGTCAAGACAAGAGTCTCCTCGAGTCGAACATGCGTCTGAAGCTATCTGGACCTGACTACCAGGACAAGGATCCACATGCTGCGCTGGAAGACTTTAAGAAGCGTGTCGCCATATACGAAAAGAACTACGTCCCTATCGGCGATTACGAAGAAGAGAACAACATGCCGTACGTCAAGATGATCGACGTAGGTCGTAAGATGATATCGCATCAAATTAAGGGTTTCCTTGCCGGCCAAGCAGTGTACTACCTCTTGAACTTTAACCTCGCACCTCGGATGATCTGGATCACGCGCCACGGTGAGTCGCTTGATAACGTCGCCGGCAAGATTGGTGGCGATTCCGACCTCTCCGAGAACGGTCGTAAATATGCCAAAGCGATGACTCGCTTTATCGACAAGCAGCGCACAGAATGGGCCATTCGCCAAGCAGACAAGATGGCAAATACGCATTTCCCTCCCGTGCCGGGTGACCATACTCCACCTAACCCTTACTTCAGCAGCGACTTCGAGCAGAACAATTTCTGCGTCTGGACGTCCATGCTGAAGAGGAGTGTTCAGTCCGGCCAATATTTCTGCGACGAGGACTTTGAAGTCAAGCAAATGCGCATGCTAGACGAGCTCAATGCCGGCATCATGGAAGGTCTCACGTACGACGAAATCCGCACGAAGCACGCAGACGAGTACCTGCGCCGACGCCGCGACAAGCTCGCGTACCGCTACCCCGGCCCGGGTGGCGAAGGCTATCTCGACGTGATCAACCGCATCCGCCCCGTCATTGTCGAGCTGGAGCGCATGACAGACCACTGTCTCCTCATCACACATCGCTCTGTCGCGCGTGTTCTGCTTGCATACTTCCAGGGCCTAAACAGGGAGGACGTTGCCGACCTTGACTGCCCCCTTGGCATGCTTTACCAGCTGGAGCCGAAGCCATATGGCGTCGAGTTCAAAGCATGGCGGTACAAGCCTGAGAAGGACGACTTCGACTACCTACCACTGTACAAGCTGCGCCGGGCGACAACAAATCCGCAGCTCAACTAGGAGTTGCTTTTACTGGCGTAGTTTGTTTGAAAGACGAGTGTGTTTTGATGGGTGTATTACTATGAAGTCTTTCTGGCATGTGCGATTTTTCAACGGGATTGGATGGCGGCATTTTTTCTTTAACGTCCCTAATGGCCCTCTTCCATGTCTGAATGTTTCATGACAGTTCATGCATTTTTCGGTGTATCTACTGGGCTGGGTACGACGCTTTCTCGTACTTCATTTCTTATGGCTTGTGCATGTGTCGCCCCACGCCCTTTACGTTCCATGTCTATGAATAAAGAACCGTCTACTACCTTGTTCGCAAAATGCCGTGTTACCGCTTTGTTTGTCTGAGCCTGAGAGTCTACGATGATAAAATCGACGATAAAGTATCTGCGGCTGGAACATAACAGATTGTGAAGCGATACTCTAGCGTGTCGCTGACGGAGTGCCTGTTCAGGTAAATCGCAGGTGCCACTGTCATCATGCTTTTGCCATGTTTCCGGTCTGCAATTTGACCATGTCAATTGAGGTTGTTGCTCCAGCCCAAATAGGAAGGCGTACGCACCGTCTCAACTAGGAAAATTCTTGCGCCGCCCTCGCTCTTACGATTGGTACTGGAGTGGACCTCAGCAGGAGGAAGCGGTCGTATATCTTGAGAGGGTGCTTCAGTATGTGCATCGCTATTGCAAGGCATGCAGATTCCGCCCGTCATCGACATTCCATAGCAGAATGTGCTCCCATTGCCGACATGGCGAATGCGCGCTTTGCGTATGCATGTACTGCTACACGGTTCCGTCTACATGTCGCTGTTGACAATATTACCTTGTTGCTCCCTCTTCCTCACTCTCTTCCTCGTCGTCGTCGTCCACTCTCTCTGTCGATGTTGTTGAGCTTTGGACAGACATTCAATAGATATTTCGACAGAGGTCTGGAACATTCGGGTTATGAATCACGCGTTTTGATGTCGAAATCCTGCGAACCTGAAATTGGGGTGACGCCGGTTTGATCGCTGGGAAGCAACAACTCTGAGAAACATGCCCGAAATCGCGTATCCATAATTCAGAGACTTCCCCACTGCAACAGCGCGACTTGGTTCGTTTATCAATGCTCGGTCATTTTGTGGATTGTCCAATAATTCGACAGCAGATCTACGATATTGCGATAAACACAGCACATCAGGATAGGTTTCAGATGCTAGTGCAATGGTTCTTGCTCTCGCGCGGTAAGCGTGCATCAATGGTGTTTGGCCAGTACACCAGCGTAATGGGTGTTTGGCTTTGCAAGTCCGTACAAGAGGTTGGTGTGCAACTTGACGAGGTCATGGCCGTGGGCGGGAGATGAGACGCTCCCAATTGATCGCAGTACAATACCTTGTACCATCGCCGTAGTTGGGCACTCCGAGAATGGGAGGTAACGCGAGACTTAAGTGTTCATTCTTGATAGGGAATCATCAAAACGTTGCAAATATGTTTGGTTCCAGAGCTCGCAACAGGATCAGAAGCGTTGTGCAGAGATGATGACTGTCGAAGGATGCGTAGGGTTTGGTAGCCATTCGGCCCGCTCACGCCCAAATTTCGCAGACGCAGCAGGGAACGTCAACCCCTGCATGTTTCGGCTGGTTCGGTTGTGATGATTACTATTGCACTGCTTACTACGCACTGCGTACAGCGCACGCGAAGTGTCATGGGCTCAAAAACATGCTGCGACCCAAAGAACACGGCATAGCAGACTTGCCAGTCTCATGTGTTGGGTGGCTACGAGCCTTCTCAGGTCCAGGCTATGACGATGGTCGTTCACGTAGGACTCGATATTCCTTCAGCCGATACTGTGTCCGTGCACCCAACGATCGGAGTCAGGCAACGATCAGGGAACACCATTTACCCCCAATTTTGACGCGTAATAATTCAACCACTATACTAGGTATTAATAATGCGCTTGCAGAGATTTATAAATTAAACCCTAGCAATAAACTTATTTATATAAAAATTGTGCTTAAGCATAGTGTTAATTATAATACTCTATTGCGCGCGTACTATAGTGTGCAGGTCCCTTAACGCGTTACTAACAAACACCTATATAAGCTTACTCTATAATAAGAAGAGGACCTTATAAAGTATATAGAGCTGCTAAGTACCTATTATATAGTACCTATAAGGACTATAATATAAAACTTTGCGTCTAAAGTTGCTTAAGAACCTTGCTCTAAAAGCTAGGTGTTACGAACCTGAGAAACGGGGCACGGCAGAAGATAAGGAAGGAGGGTAAAACTGCTTACGCTCTGGGAGCAACC
>VWXS01000156.1:0-60131 GCA_028584115.1 Stagonosporopsis vannaccii | reverse complement strand
GTAGAGCCTGCAATCTTTCCCTAGACGACGCTCTGCCGATCTGGGCGCTGCTGGGGGGCTCGAGGGGGCGGTCGCCGGGCGATGGCTCGAGGGGGGGCGTCTGCACGGAGTGTCGCGAAGTGTCGCGAAGGGCCACCAAGTGCCAGCGGGGTCCGAGTCGGCGTCGCTCGCAGTCGACGTCGCCAAGCAGCACAGGCGCGGCTCGAGGTGGGTCGGCGGCGGGCGGAAGCTTGGGCCAGCGGCGCTGCCTGGCGCGGAACGCGTTCGCGTTTGCCCATTAGCACGTCGACGACGCACTCGCTCCATCGCCGGCCTGCACCTCGCACCTGCACCCGCACCCGCACCCCCCCCCCCCCCCCCGCCGTCCCGCTGCCAGAGGCCCCGCGCCCGCCGTTGCAACCATGGCCGACGACATTGTCATCGACAAGCAGCTGTTCCACGACCGCCTGGGCGGCCTGGTCGCAAAGTGGAAGGCCGACAAGCGCTCGGGCGACGCCGTGTTCCAGGGCGCCAGCTCCCTCGCCGCCGTCGTGGGCAAGGCGAGCGAGCCCGGCAGCTACCTCAAGCCCGCCGCCTTCCAGGTGAGATGAGCCAGAGCGCTGCAGCGCGCCCCGCTAACCGCGCGCCCCCAGCTGTGGCTGCTCGGCTACGAGTTCCCCGCGACGCTCTTCGTCCTCACGCCCGACCTCCTCCAGATCGTCACCACCAAGAAGAAGGGTGCGTCGTCCGCGCCCCCGCCTGGCCGCAGGCAGTGCTAACCGCGCCCGCAGCCTCGTACCTCGAGCCGCTCAAGGGCGGCAAGGTGCCCATCGACATCCTCGTGCGCGGCAAGGACGCCGACGAGAACAAGAAGCAGTTCCAGACATGCATCGACACCCTCAAGAGCGCCGGCAAGAAGATCGCCGTGCTCAAGAAGGACAGCTCGACGGGCGCCTTCGCCGACGAGTGGAAGGCCGCCTTCGCCGACGCCGCCATCAAGGACGACGACCAGGTCGACCTGGCGCCCATCCTCTCGCAGGCCGCCTTGTCCGTCAAGGACGAGAGGGAGCTGGTGCGCGCCGCCGCCCGTGCCCTGCAAGACTCAGCTGACGTTTCCAGCGCACCATCCGCGACGCCTCCCGCGCCTCCAGCGCCCTCATGACCAACTACTTCGTCGAGGAAATGTCCGACATCCTCGACTCGGAGAAGAAGATCACCCACCGCGCCCTCGCCGACAAGGTCGCCAACAAGATCGACGACGTCAAGTTCTTCGAGAAGCAGAAGGTCTCCAAGAACTTCGATGCCATGCAGCTCGACTGGTGCCTGCAGCCCACCATCCAGAGCGGCGGCGCCTACGACCTCAAGTTCGCCGCCGAGCCCGACGAGAACAACCTGCACCCCGGCGTCATCGTCTCCGTCCTGGGTCTGCGCTACCAGACCTACGGCGCCATGGTCGGCCGAACCTACATGGTCGGCCCCAACAAGGAGCAGGAGACGGCCTACAAGCTGCTGCTGGCTGTCCATGATCTGGTCATCAAGTCCATCAAGGACGGTGCCGTCGCAAAGGACATTTACAACAAGGCCCTCTCGCACCTCAAGTCCAAGAAGCCCGAGTGGGAGAAGCACTTCCCCAAGAACGTTGGCTACGGCATCGGCACCGAGAACAAGGACAACACCCTGCTCCTGAGCGGCAAGAATGTGCGCGTGCTCAAGGACGGCATGACCATTGTCGTACAGACTGGGCTCCAGGATCTGGAGAACAGCAAGCCGCAGGACAAGAAGAGCAAGACCTACTCCCTGGTCTTGGTGGACACGGTCCGTGTGGGACAGGGAGACGCCTCCGTCTTCACCAAGGACACCACCTCCGAGCTTGACGCTGTTTCCTTCTTCTTCGATGACGAGGAAGAGGAGACGAAGCCAAAGGTCAAGAAGGAGCGCGCCCCGGCCATCGCACAGACAAACATCACCAAAACTCGCACACGACACGAGCGGACAACAAATCAGGATGCCGAGAAAGAGGAGCAGCGGCGGCAGCATCAGCGCGAGCTCCACCAGAAGAAGCAGCAGGAGGGTCTGGAGCAGTACAGCGAAGGCGCAAAAGCCCTCAACGGCACCGAGGAGAAGAAATTCAAGCGCTTCGAATCGTACAAGCGCGACAACCAGCTTCCCAACAATGTGGCCAACTTGGAGATTGTCGTGGACAAGAAGGCTCAGACCGTCATTCTGCCCATCATGGGCCGCCCAGTCCCGTTCCACATTCACACCATCAAGAACGCCTCTCACACCCCCGAAGCCGATGTCACATCGCTGCGCATCAACTTCCTCTCCCCAGGCCAGGGTGTTGGCCGAAAGGACGACCAGCCTTTCGAAGACCCCAACGCTCACTTTATCCGCAGTTTGACTTTCCGCTCCCAGGACATCGACCGCATTGAGCAAATCACCAAGGACATCACCGAGTTGAAGAAGGAGGTCGTACGACGAGACCAGGAAAAGAAGCAGTTGGAAGATGTTGTTGAGCAAGACAAGCTCATTCCCATGAAGACTCGCAAGCCCTTCACCCTCGACCTGATCTTCATCCGTCCCGCCCTCGACGGCAAGCGCATTCCTGGAAGTATCGAGATCCACCAGAACGGTCTGCGCTATGTACACGGCGGCGGCAGCGCGAAGATTGATGTCCTCTTCAGCAACATGAAACACCTGTTTTTCCAGCCTTCGCAGCACGAACTCATCGTCATCATCCACGTCCACCTCAAGAACCCCATCATGTTGGGTAAGAAGAAGACCAAGGATGTACAGTTCGTCCGTGAAGCCACAGAAATGCAGTTCGACGACACAGGCAACCGCAAGCGCCGCCACAAGTTCGGTGACGAGGAAGAGTTCGAGCAGGAGCAGGAAGAGCGCAGGCGACGAGCGGCACTCGACAAGGAGTTCAAGAACTTCGCTGAGAAGATCGCCGACGCCGCTCGCAATGAAAACGTCAGCGTCGACATTCCTTACCGCGAGCTTGGTTTCAACGGTGTTCCTGCCCGATCGTCGGTTCTCATTCAGCCGACCACGGACTGCTTGGTTCAGCTTACTGAACCGCCCTTCACATGTCTCACCCTTTCCGAGATCGAGATTGTCCACCTTGAACGCGTGCAGTTTGGTCTACGAAACTTCGATATGGTCGTTGTGTTCAAAGACTATAACCGCCCGCCCGTCCACATCAACACCATCCCTGTCGAGTCCCTGGACCCTGTCAAGGACTGGCTTGACTCGGTCGACATTCCCTTCAGCGAGGGTCCGCTCAACCTCAACTGGGCTACCATCATGAAGACCGTCACCTCTGACCCGCATCAGTTCTTCGCCGACGGTGGTTGGTCGTTCTTGTCTACCGAGTCGGATGACGAGGATGGCGACGAGGAAGAGGAAGAGTCCGCATTCGAAGTCTCCGAGTCGGAACTCGCCATCTCAGACGAATCATCCGAAGAGAGCGATTTCGACGAGAATGCATCCGAGGAGATGAGCGACGAGGGCTCGGAAGAGGACTTTTCGGAAGGCGAGGACTGGGATGAGTTGGAGAAGAAGGCGGCCAAGAAGGACAAAGAGAGCACGTTGGAAGACGAAGATGACAAGCCAAAGAAGAGGAAGCGCTGAGCCGTTTTCCTCTTTGCGATGCTCCAGCGTCGAGCTGATTCCCTTTACTTGTCTTGTAAGATTGATAGCCCTGGGTGGACGATGGATGAGCGTTTGGAGTTTCATATATAGGAATAACCAGGCCAAAATGAAGTTTCTGCACGTTCAGGGCACGCTGCCTACTCCCTGTGTCGTGGATGCGACAAGCAGGTCAGTGCGTTTCATCATGACGCGCTTAAGCCATCAGCGTGAGCCAGCTTATCTCCAACTTTGATATTATCATCGCCATCCATTTCGAAGCCCGCTTTCTTTCAGGCGGCGACTGACCTTGGCGATTTTCGGCGCCCTGATTGGTGTCTGCCTAGGCCGATGCTCAATGTGGAGGCTAGTCTAAGGCTGCAGCCCCACTCTTTCCTACTTGGGCGGACTGCTAAACAACATGCAGGCTGCAATGGGTAGGTGCGGCTGCCAGCTTCGCGGTGAGTAGTACGTATAAGTGTTTCTGGAGCCAGCTTGTTTGCTCACTTCACACCCTCGACCACGCTCAGCAGCACTCCTCCTCCACTTCGTCTCCGAATTCGCTGCATTACACATTGCCATCACAAACATGTCGACACCGACCAAGAGCGCCGAGCTGATTGCTCTTCCCCAGCTCCCTGTCGAGCATGCAGAGTGGATCTCCCACGTCTCAAACCACCCAACCACATCAATGCACGAGCTGCTCGGTCCATACAAAGAGTACGATGCAAGGCTACGAGAAGTCTTCGCACAACAGCCTTCTCATCCAGCAGTCGCAAAGCCCAACATCGTTCCGTTGTTTACTGGGAGAGAACAAGACGTCAAGATTCGCGCTCGTAACCTTGCCAGCGAGCCGGACGAGGAACGTGAGCGCTACCTCATGCCTCTTGACGAAGCGAATCGCAAACCAGATGGCGCACCTGCGATTGTGCAGTCACTCAAGGAGTTTCAAACCAACTTTCAGTTGTTTTCAGAATCTGCATTGGTAGACATGGACTGGTCTAATGTTGTTGTTGCCGGCAGTGCTGTTGTCACATCGCTGCTTCCTGTGCCAGCTGAGCACAACACATCGAAGCGTGCTCTGCGAGAATACTACCACCAGAAGCTGGCGCCAGCGTCTGATGTTGATCTATTCCTCTACGACCTAACTGAAGAGCAGGCGATCGAGAAGATCAAGCAAATCGAGCAGCGCATCCGAGATTCCATCTTGACTGAGACGACGACAATTCGCACGAAGAATGCCATCACCATTGCCTCTCAGTACCCAACCCGACACATTCAGATTGTGCTTCGCATTTACAGGTCCGTCTCCGAAATCCTCACTGGCTTCGATGTCGATTGCTCTTGCGCTGCCTTCGATGGACAGCAGGTGTACGCAAGTCCACGTGCCGTCGCTGCATACATGACCCAAATCAACACTGTCGATCTGACACGACGATCACCCTCGTACGAGAACCGCCTTTCGAAGTACTCGCATCGTGGCTTTGAGGTGTACTGGCCTATGCTGGATCGCTCCCGCATCGACCCAACCATTTTCGAGCGTTCATTCGGTCGTACCGTTGGCTTGGCCCGACTGTTGGTGCTTGAGAAATTACCCAAGACAACCGATCGAGAATCTTACGTTGACCAGCGACGCGCAGAGCGTGGCAGGTGAGTTCCCTGACAGAATGTGCGTTGCATTTCTAACAATTCCAACAGACCAGCCCTGAATCGATGGCGTATGCGCAGCCACAAGCTGAAAGGCAACGTGAAGGACGACCACGATGACGAAGTCCCCGACTGGGTTGATGACGAAGAAGTCAGCGACTATCATACATTCACCGTACCGTACGGACCAAAGTTTCATGCCAAGAAGATCGAGCGGCTGCTCTATGCGAAGGACTTGTTGCTCAATGCGGAGTGGAATCGGCCTAAGGAGCGTGACACGACTCTGCATCGCCATCCCGCCTTTTTTGGCAACGCGGACGACATCATTGGTGACTGCTGCGGGTATTGTCCCAAGCCTACGACGCTTGAAGACGAAGAGATTGCGGAGATCGAGAACAAGATCTATGTGTCTGGCAATCTCACCTTCATCAAAGACGACCCGGGTCGACAAGCAATCGGCTCCTTTCACCCACTGACTGACGACGATTGGACGGAAATGGCCTATGTCGGCAACACCGCACGACTCTGCCAAGCGATCGTCGACGGTGACGCTGAGCATGTGCAAGACTGGCTGAACCAAGAAGGTGCTGACCCCAACGAACGAGACTATACCGGCCGCACCCCACTTCAGCTCGCTGTGATGAGCTCAACTCCCGAGATTGTCCAGATCCTCATTGACGCCGGCGCTCGTATCGTAGCTCGTATGGTGGATGGCAGGACTGCTCTGCATCTTGCTGCCATGCGGGGTGAAGCTACGATGGTCAAAGCAATCCTTGTGAAGAGTGAAGCCAATGAGGATGCGGAAGCCGAGCGGGAAGAAGCAAAGCGTGAACAGCGTCGACTTGAGAAGGACGCCACCACGACTGCTGACAATACCAGCACTGCCGACGCCCCCATGGCAGACGCCGAATCCAATGACTCTCACAGCGATGATGACATTGACATGCTCGATGATGCTAGCGAAGATGATCATGGCGATGCGACGACCGAAGGCTCTATCGTCAATATCCGTGGTGAGAAGAAGAAAGAAGAGAATAACATGCCAAATGACGATGACAGAGATGAGCCAGACGTCTACGATGTCAATGTTCTCGCTTGGGACACCCCTGTCTCTCCTCTGCATCTGGCCATCACAAATGGCCATATCGAAGTCGTCAAGCTGCTTGTTGAGGACTTTGGTGCCGACGTACTACTACCAGTTAAGCTGCTGAACGATCATGACAAGTCCCCCCGCGCAGCAATCCTTCCTCTTGTCCTTACTCTGCAGCTTGAGCCACAGCAGGCAGACGAAATGACTAGGGTCCTGATAGCCCTCGGCGCATCTCCAGCGCAAGCCGACGTGGACAATATCACCGCTCTGCATTACTTTGCAGCCAAGCATGCAGCTCTGCTTACCACCATGATCACAGCGAATCAACCTGCTGCCAAAAGAGCAGTGAATCATCTTCAAACCTCTGGTTGGCAATACAATCCCAACATGCAGTCCGCTCTGCAGTCCGCAATCAAGCACAAAAATGTCGAAAGTGTTGATGCCCTGCTTGAGCTTGGTGCGCAGCCGCAGGTCGACTTTGCTGCATACATCAGCTCTTACAAGACCAAATGGGAAGCTCGTGGAAACACCGAAGGAAACCAACAGACATTCCAGACGAGCTTCCGGCAACCTGTGCTCACAGCTATCGAGAACGAGCTCCCATCAGTAGTACTAAAGCTGCTTGATGCTGGCGCCGACCTGAACTGCTTGAGTCCCGAAGCGTGGCGTTCGGTACAGGAAGGCAGAGTTGGTACCTATGACACCGTCGGAAGCTTATTGGATATCACTCGCCGAAAGATAGAAATTTTGAAAGAGTGGACTGAGAAAGAAGAACAGGGTAAGGTCGTGACAACTACTACAAGGTGGGGTCACTCTACTCACATTGACCCACCTGTCCCGCTCCAAGACGACGCGCACTATCTTGAGGGATTCACGCCAGGAACTTATGCGCACTGGACAGTGGTCAAGCAAGTGCAACAAGCAAAATTCAACTACAAAAATGATTTAGAGAATTACGAAAAAGCCGCCAAAGCCGTGCCAAAGAAAGCCGAAGGATGGAAGGAGAAGTTGTCTGCTGTCAAAACACTGCTATGCGATTACCAAACCCTGGAAGCGGCATTACTCGGCCGTGGGGCCAAGACCTTCAAAGAGCTTTATCCAAACGTCCAATCCTTACAGCGTCAACATCAACCCTCCTACCATCGTAAGCGAGAGCCCCCCAAACCATGGGTGCCTAGAGTAGACTTTGCTCTCCCAGACCTCACGGACGAGCAGCGAGAGGCGTACATCAAACTCTTCCAGGCTTGCTGGGAAGCAGACATTGGCACTGTCAAGGAGCTTACACTCGCCGTGTGGAACGAGAACCAGACTCCGTTGAGAGTGGCCATGCAGGACAACGCCGGCTTCTCGCCTTTCGCAATTGCAGTTCTCCGACAACACTTTGATCTGGCCAAAGCTCTGCTCGAAATTGCGCAGGTCCAACATGCTCCAGAAGAGAAGACAGGCCAGTCAAGATACTCTTTGACTGCTGGAGGCTCGGACGACGAAGAGTCTGACGCCGAGGAAACAGACCGGATTCGACTCTTTCACGAGTTCATCGATGACAAGTTCACGATCGAGAACATCGGAGAGGTGCAGAACCAGGTCAAGAGCAAACACACTGCTCTCGACGTACTTTCTTGGAACTCCCCAGTGTCTCGATTCCTGGATGAAGATGACAGTACTGCACTCTTCTCTCCGACTCATCACAGCCGTCTCCAGTATCTTGGTGGCAAGTCCTACGGAGGCAGAACACCCCGTAAGATAATTAAAGATGCTGCGAACGGACGGACATACCGAGTCGCACAGCCTCTGGCACAAGAGGACTATCGTCAGGTGGCTAAACCGAGCAATCTCTTTCAGCTTGCGATTTTCTTGGATGACGCAAGCCTGCTGCAATTCCTGCTTGATGCCGGCGAAGAGTACACCGTTCGCCGCGGCGGTACCGACGACGAGCCCGCCTCCAAGTTTTTCAGTTTCGCCGAGCAAGACTTCCACTATGCTATACAGCTGGGCAGAGTCCAACTTTTGAAAGAAATTGTGAAGCGCACCGGTGCTGGTATTCCCTTGGACGATCTTGTCAAGAAGAGTGGTGTGGAGATGACGAAGAAGCCCAAATACTACCAGGGGCTCTCTGTTCACGGCAAGAAGCGTGCAGACTGGGCTGCTGCTGGGCGAGACACGCATTACCAGGCACCTCGCGAAGAGCATCCGCCACTGCTGCATGCGGCGCGACTCACCAACCTCGACAGTATTGAATGGTTCCTCAGCGACGCTTCTTCTCACGCCTATTTTGAGTTTGCAGACAACAATCAAAAAGATGTGCGCATTCAGAGTCTCGCAAAAGCCAAGGGCGGTCTTCAAGCTTCCATTGATAGATGGCTTAACCTCCGCTCAAACCTTTTGATTCACGTGGCCGTACTCAGCAAGACCGACAGCGTGTCCCTGCAGCTCCTCCGTCATCTCTGCGAGACGCGACCAGACTTGATTGACCAAAAATCCGCTACCGGTCTGACACCATTGCAGCTGGCGTTCTCACTGCATCGAGTGGAGATGGCGAAGATTCTCATCAATGCAGGCGCGGATCAGACGAGCCGAAACCATAATAACGAGAATCTGATCCATTCAGCACTCCGTTTCAACATACCCAGCAACAAAGATGCTCGTACGAAGCTTCGCCAGCTGATTGAGCTCGTTGACAGCCGTTTGATTATGGGCATGTTCGTCGAACGGTCCAGCTCCCACCCCGGCGCGTTAACACCCCTCGCTCAATGGCTCTACACCGTGGTCCGAAGCAACAGCAACCGCTACCAGTACACTTTGCACCACTACAATAATTACGACAATGCACCCAACTTCGATACCGCCCACGACCAGGACATGATGCGCCTGCTGCTCGACTCCAGCAAAGGCGAAGACCTCGCGCTCGTCAATGGCGAAGGCGACACCCCGCTGCACGCAGTCGTGCGCTACGGCGCTAACCACATCCTCCGCCTCATGCTGGACTGCCGCCCCGACCTGCTCTTCCGCGAGAATGCATCGGGCCGAACGCCGTACGAGATGGCCGAGGACGCGTATCTGGCGCAGAGTGTCTTCAAGGCCCCACCTTCAATAGCCGTCGGGCACACCAATAGGCACTTCGGCCAGACGCAGAGCACGATCCTGCAGCAGAGCGTTGAGAGCTTCGTTCAAGGCGAGAAGAATGAGCGGAATGCGACAAAGAAGGTGTGGGATACCTGTAAGGAGTACAAGGCGAAGGTTGGTGGGGGTAAGAAGAGGAAGCTGGTCAGTCTGCTTGAGGCGAATGAAGTTGCGAAGAGACTCGCGGCGAAGAAGCGGAAGGTCGTTCGAGAGGATGATGGCGAGGAGCTGGAGGAAGAGGAGAGCGGGAAGGGCGATGAGGTGGATGTCTGGTTCAACATGGGTGTGCGTGCTGACAAGTAGAGAGAATCGTCGTTTGTGGAACAGACGATAGGTCTAGCAATCAGCACATAATATATTCCCTCGCAACATGAAGAGCTTCTCGATCAGACATGTTGTCACTGTACTCCAACCCCTGCTCATCCTCTCCCCACAGCTCCTCCGCAGATCCCACCACCAATCGCCCATCCTTCCCTTCCCCACAACACCATATTCACACTAGCGCGGCTCTGCGGTCCGATGCGGGGCGGTGGGGTGCTCTTCACTCTCGTCTCTCGGCTCCCGGCACGCACGCCCAGCACCCATGACATCAGTCTTTCCTCCCTTCGCCTCCCTCTGCTCCACCCCCCGCTCGGCTTCGCAACCACACAGCGCTATCGACCACGCCTGCCCAGCCGCTGGGTGGGGGCTGGGCGGTGCTCATGCGGGTGCCCGCCTTGTACGTAGTGGTACGTAGTGGAACGTGGTAGTACGTAGTGGAACGTAGTAGTACGTAGGGGAATGTAGTGGTACGCCTTTGTGCGCACGAGCGAGCATTCGCAAGCACATCTTCCGCTGTCCACGACACTACCGGGTTCTTGCCGAACGAACAAACAACCAAACAGGGGAGGGCAGAGGCGGGAGCTAGAAAGTACAGGGAGGAGGCAGAAGCCGAGCTTGAAAGCAGGACGCAGGAGCTAGGAGAGGAGAGAAGGGAGGTGGAAAGTAGGGACGTCAGGGGGCCTGATGAGGTCAGCCTAGACTACGTGCGTGCGTGCGTGCGTTGGAGGCGGTTGCGGACGGAGGGTGGGCCCGATATAAGTCGGGGGTGAGGCAGTCAGTACCATTAATCAATCAATCAATCAATCAATCAATCAATCAATCAATCAATCAATCAATCAATCAATCAATCAATCAATCAATCAATCAATCAATCAATCAATCAATCAATCAATCAATCAATCAATCAATCAATCAATCAATCAATCAATCAATCAATCAATCAATCCACCTCTCCATTCGGCGCGAGTCGACCACATCGCCACACCACGCCTCACCGCATCATGTCCCTCTCCGACCCCTGCGCCACCACCCCAACCAGCATCCGCCAGCCGCTCGGCCTCGACGCCACGCCCTGGACTGCAATCGGCCCGCTCGCCAACTTCACCGCCGCAGTGGCCGACTGCTGTCCCGCCAATGGCTCCGTGGCCAATTTCCCCGGCGGCCCCGCACCGCAGGCGTGCTACTACTATTGCAGATTCGAGGGCAGCGTGCGCGATATGTACGAGTCCATGGCGTGTAACAGGGGCGCCGCCGGGGAGCGGCAGCGGACGGTCGCGGCGCAGGGGAATGCGTCGAGACCTGCGTGGGTGGGGATTGGGTGGCATCCGGACTTGGAGGAGAGTGGTGGGACGTGGGGGATGGGGAGGGGCGACGGGCGGTGGGGGGTGTGGAAGTGTGTGGTGGTGGTGTTGGGGGTTGTGGGTGTCACGGGGGGGATGGTATAGATTGCGGGATTGGGTCGGGGGTTTCCCCTTTTACGGCTTCTATTCTTTGGTTTACCGAGTATGGAGTGTGGCCTTGCATCTCTGTGATGGGCTCACGAGAAAGGCCGGAGCTCTAATTCCTGCTCGTGCTGCGCGGCGTGCTTACTCAAAGCTCTATACCGAAAGCCGTCATCACCATGGACGTTGTCATACGACGTACTCTCCACATGACCAAACCGTGACTCGTTGACCAAGTTGAATCGCAGCCCAGCATCTGCCAGAGTTGGCACGTCTTTGTCTTTGCCGACCCAGGGCCCGATCCCTTTGCCCTCGGCGGCCATGCGTTGCAGTTGGAACACAGACGTGTCCAACCATTCCTGGGCCTTGTACTTGCCGTGTCCCGTGCGGCGCTGTATCCAGCGAAAGAGTTTGCGCACCACAAGATCTGACAGAATGCAGAAGAGTCCGAAACCAATTGTTGTCGCCATGGCGAGGACAGAGAAAGATGTGTGCCTCGCGCTCCGCACTTTCATCTTGTCGCAGAGACTGCGCATTTCTGCGTCTTGGGGTTGATCGATATACTGGAGGCTGGATACGCCGCCACCGACGTCGTACTCGTTGCGGCGCCCATATGCGACGACACTGCGTTGGGTGTTGGCTAGCGAGACGTTCATCCAATTCATGACCTCAATCTCCCATTGGTTGGAGGGCAGGGGCGCAGACATGTCGAAATTGAAGCCGCTGTCCCAGAGGAAGTCATTTGCAACAAGATTTTCGTGGCCAATGAACCCTAGCTGCCAGTTGAGCTGGCTACCTGCTATTGCTTTCGCGATGAGTTTGTAGACTGCCTTTTGCGTGGGGTTGAGATTCGGCAGCTCGGTGCCGTTCCAAGGGGTTCCTTTAGCGAGAAAGATATCTGGGAAGAGTTTAAAGAGGCCTGTTAGAGGCGTACACACGGAACCGGCGGTTTCTTGCTTCGAAGACGATAAAGAGTCTGCTTTGCAGAACTGGTACTGATCCTGGCATCCAAGAAAAGATAGTGGATTATCTGCTCTGCAAATCTTAGCAGCTACGAACTGATCAATGGAAGTGCAATTCTCTGCATGGAACCAAGGATCGGTGATAGCAGTCGCGTATCTCATTCTGTTGGTGAGGCCCACGATCGTGGTGTCTGCTGACGTGTTCAGAACATCTGAGCTTGGTATGAAGTACTCCCAGCTAGGGTTGTATGGCAAATCCAGAATCGAGTTGCGCCACCTGCCGTATATCAGTACATGTGGGAGCTGGACACGTCGTAGATGCCACAATTGGCTCATTTCTGATATTGTAGAGATTTTGAAGCGCAGATAGTTGTTTCTTTCACAACTCGGACCACACGTGTCAACATCGAGTCTTTGAGTTGTGCCTCGCGTGACGATTGGAAGGGTAAGGGACGGGACCAACTTACACGAGACTATATGGCTGCTTGCCCTTCTTCCAATCGACTTCATCCAAACCAACGGTGTACTTTGCAAACTCAGGGGACGATGCATAATGCAGATAGGGACCAAAGGTATATGCCTTCAACTGTGTACCGAGCGGGACATCCATTTCAGCTGCTAGATGTGGCGGGATCTGCTGCCAACCATCTGTATATTTCTCTCCGGCGAGAGGCACGCATGTAAGGACCTTCCTGACAGATATTGCGTCCTCGGGCCGCGTGTTCACCCCCAGGTCAGTGTCAGATCGTATTGCGCCCGAGTCCAGAGAGAATGCGGGGCCGTTGCAGACGCTTTGATTGAAAGGACACGGGAGGTCCCGCGTGATATTGTAGGGCAGCGACGGTCGCACGTAGTTACTGCAAGCTGTCGAGTTATCGCCAAAACGTCCGTAGCAAGACCGAGAGTACCCAGCGCTTCTGCGGAAGACGTTACGCGTCATGACAGAGACTGCGTTGACATAGTCGTAGAACTGCTCCATTTTGAGTGAGTAGAAGGTGTCGAGGGAAGTTCCGCCACTGTTGGTGACACTAGGCTCCGTGAACCAGCCGCAGTGCCGGCTGACGCTCAACACACTCGAGTCTCGAGCTGCGATGATGCTCGTCGAGAAACCACCAGCGAGGAAGAAGCAGAGACTAAACAGACCGGCAAACAGCATGAGAGCGATGCTCTTGTACCAAGCCTTGGTTCGCGCATGTTTGTGTGCCCGTGCGAGCTTACTGAGCTGGTTGATGAAGGTCTGCTCGTTGTCCGTGTTGCGAAGTATGAGCTGTAGCTGATGGTATGATTCGTCTTGTGGTCTGCTCGAAGCATTGAGTTGATGGATAAGAAAGGTTATAGTGCTCCAGAGGTAGCCGCCAGAGAGAGCGATCCACAGGGTGAAGAAACCACCAAGAATCAGGCCCCATTCGCTTGGAAGCGTCAGAGTCCCTCGATAGATGGATCTGTTTTCTGTTACTTTGCTTAGCTGGATCTCGTCAGTGCACGGACAGCTAGCTTACCCTCGTTGTTCCAAAAGCCGCATTGAACGGCGGTGCAGTCCCACCACATAACCATTGTTCAGGAGAAGTTGGTGCAGGTTCCGATCATCAGTGAGACTCCGAGCAGTGAATTGCCTCTTCCATATACCCACCAGCACCTGGTCATCTCTGGGCGAGTTTGGGCTGGAAAGGAGTCCATGGCGAAGCATTTCTCATTCGGTTGCCAGGCTTGGCTTGACGGATGCGGTGCCTATGATTAGCAGACATAGAGCAGACAAATTTGGATGGGTCTTCAGCTGGACGAAAGCAGCCTACCAGAAGGCGTCGTTCCAGCGCCTCTTCGCTTGTGTATTAAGAGACGTGGACGAGCTCGCCTAAAGGCTTGTCACTTGTGAACATGCAAGGTGTATTTTGAACTGGACAGAGGCGGCTGAGCGATAGTTGAGGCAAGGCCGGATAGCTTCACAGCCGGTTCACTGCGAGGCAGATGTCCCTTGTCGCCAGCAGCTGTGCCAATGAGCTTGCTCAGCAGGCAAAGAGATTGGATGCGGCTGAGTGCTTGGCCTCGCCTCTTTATGGCTGGGGAGGGGCAGCAGACCATTTGCAGAAAATAGCAACGTGACGTCTGGACACGCGATGATGTAAGCTCTGCGCGACGGCTTGGTGACGCTCGGCGGTGTTGCGGGGGAAGAACGGCCGTCCCCGTGGCGGTGGTGAGGGCCACTCGTCTCGGGTTGCCGTGCCAGCGCGCGTCCGGTCCTCGGCGATGGCGCCTTTCCAAAACTTTGCGAGGCGTGCAGGCGGCATCACCACCACCGAGCTCCACAATGGCCGCCCGCACGCTGAGAATTGGTACACACACGGCGAACGGCACCTGTGCACACTGCAGAAGCTAATTGATGCGCCAGGCCTGATCCCCGGCGACGGCATTGGCCGCGAAGTCATCCCCGCGGGCCGCCGCATCCTCGAGGCGCTCCCGTCGTCGTTCGGCCTCAAGTTCAGCTTCTCGCACCACGAGGCCGGCTGGGACACGTTCCAGAAGCAGGGCGTTGCGCTGCCCGAGGACACGGTCGCGGCGCTCAAGTCGGACTGCGATGGCGCGCTCTTCGGCGCCGTCTCGTCGCCGTCGGTGGCCACCAAGGGCTACTCGTCGCCCATTGTCGCTCTCCGCAAGCGCCTGCAGCTGTACGCCAACGTGCGCCCTGTCAAGTCGGTCGCCAGCGCCAAGTCGCCCGTCGACCTGGTCATTGTGCGCGAGAACACCGAGGACCTGTACGTCAAGGAGGAGAAGACGTACGCCGCCGCCGACGGCAGCAAGATCGCCGAGGCCATCAAGCGCATCTCCGAGACGGCCTCGTACAACATCGCCGCCATGGCCGGCGACATTGCCCTCCGCCGCCAGCGTGTGCGTGATGCCGGCGCCGCGTCGATGCACTCGCGCCCGCTCGTCACGGTGACGCACAAGTCCAACGTCCTCTCGCAGACCGACGGCCTCTTCCGCGAGACGGCCCGCCGCGCGCTCGCCGAGCCCAAGTACCAGCTGGTCAACGTCGAGGAGCAGATTGTCGACTCGATGGTGTACAAGCTCTTCCGCCAGCCCCAGGACTACGACGTCATTGTCGCCCCGAACCTGTACGGCGACATCCTGTCCGACGGCGCCGCTGCCCTTGTTGGCTCGCTCGGCCTCGTCCCCTCTGCCAACGTCGGCAAGGACTTTGCCATTGGCGAGCCCTGCCACGGCTCTGCGCCCGACATTGAGGGCCAGGGCATCGCCAACCCCATCGCCACCATCCGCTCGACCGCGCTGATGCTCGAGTTCATGGGCGAGGAGAAGGCTGCTGCTGCCATCTACGCCGCCGTCGATGCGAACCTGGAGGAGGCTAAGCTCCTGTCGCCCGACCTCGGTGGTAACGCCAAGACAAACGACATCATTGACGACATCTGCAAGCGTTTGTAAGAGTTGGGAAGCCAAGCACCACAAAATGTAGACTGTAGAGTGTAGATACCATTGTACTGCAAAGCAACATGTGGAACATCCTCAGCCGCCGTCTCACATGATCGTCTCTATCCCTCTATCTCTCTATGCCATTATATACCGTCGTCAGCACAACCCAAACAAGATGTACTCATGTCACGCTTCTATCTCACTCTTCCATCCCACGACCGCGCCGCCTCGCCCTAATCCAAATCCTCATCTCCACCCGCCGTCGGCTGCTTCACGCCATGCACCTCCTCAAACTCCTGCTCTGCGCTCTTGGCGCCCTCGGCGACCGCCTCCTCTGTGGGACACAGCTGGATGACGACGACGAAGAGCTCCGTGTTTGTTGCTTTGTTCTTGAGCGTGTATCTGAGCGAGTGCGGGCTGGTTAGTTGGGATTCGCGTCAGCCTGCCTCCCAACCAAGAAAATGGACACTGATCTCCTCTCCGTGTTCAGGGAACGGCAAACGCGAGAGAGAGAGGGAGAGAGGGAGGGAGAGAGAGAGAGGGAGAGGGAGAGAGAAAAGAGGGGATGAGAAAGAAAAGTGTGCAAATGCGGGTCACGTACCGAAGCGGCTGGCCGTCCCAATGCCCAATGATGCTAATGTTCGGCAGCCCATAGCCGATCTTCAGCGCAAACTCATTAAAGTCCAGATACGGATTGAAGAAATCACACTGGTACTGCCTCCCCTTCTCGAAAGTGAAGTTCTTGCGATTGGCCTCGGTGAGGAAGAACTTCTGCCGCGCCGCCGACGCACCAGGGATGTTGTGTTGCCTGCGGACGTCCTCGCCGCTCCCGTCTGCGCCCTCCGTGTACACGACTGCCTCGCCCTCGGTCCCGGCCGGCACATCCTCGTACGCCGCGTCTGCTTTCCCTTGCTTCTTTTCCGCCGCCTCCTCCTCCTCCTCCTTCTTCTTCTCCCCAATCCGCAGCACGTTGATGCTCGACAGCAGCGCCCCGTACAGGTACGGCTCGTCGCCGTACACGTCCCCCTCCAGCCCGGGGTCGATCCACCATTTCACGATCCCAAAGGCCTTGTCGAACAGTGGGGGCAGGCGGTCGCGGATCGGGTGCTCGAAGTCGTTGCCGAAGACGAGGGCGTCGCCGGCGATGTCGTGTTTGGGGACGAAGGAGAAGGAGATGGAGTAGCGGTCGTAGGGGTGCTGGGGGGTGGAGAAGTAAGGCGAGGTGGAGGGGGAGGATTTGGGGAGGCCTGTGGATGTGCACGGTCAGAAGGGGCGGCGGTCTTTTGGTTGGGCTTGTTTCGGGGGAGGGTCTGGGAATGCGGTTATGTACCCCGGTAGTCCTTTATGCGGACGTGGATTTGCGCGTCGATCAGGTCTGACGAGATGTGCAGCGGCTTCTCCGTGTTGACGAGCACGTCGCTGTGCTTGGTGCGGTCGTAGGTCGAGCCGGCGGTTACGCGCAGCTCGTATTTCTCGTGCAGCGGCGCCATGGTGGAAAGTCAGGGTATCACTGAAGATGGGGATGCAAGAAGGGAAACTAAAGAAAAGAGTATTTGGTCGCTGGAGCGTTGACACAAAAGACGGGATGTTTTCGTTTGGCTGGCGTGGGGATGACGTTGGTCGCGCTTTTTTTGGCCGAGTTTAGCGCGGGGAACGAGATCGACGACGCTTCGTGAGCTTATCTTGCTTCCTGCAGCATGGTCGCGTGCTTGAAAGGCTACGTCTTGGGCGTACGTGAAAAAAAAACGGCGATTTGTGCAAAAGTGCGCAGGGGTAGGCCCAGCCGCAACTGTGGGCGAAGAATCCACCCATGTCATTACTTCATGAAGATATCCGATCCAATACCCCGCCGATCGCCTGCACCAACGCCTCGGAACAACCGTCAAGACCAACTTTGTACAGTGAAGAACGTAAACGCCGACCACCACCAACAGACAGCCACCGCCAACATACTCAAGGACCAGGCCCACGATCCGTGTACCCAAGATGACATGCAAATGTCTTTTTACACTCTCGTAAACTCATCGATATTAACACGTTGATAAAACGACACATGTCCAAAGGTCTCCCAATACTGAGCGATCCGGTCGTGCGAAATGAGCAGCAGTTGCGAGGTCATGTAGGTATCTGCCCTGTGTCAGTGACTTGCCACCCAGAGATCCCTCACCAACTGTTGAGTACATACCCTCCCTGAAGCCTCGGGCGGCGATATGCCCCACGCTCTTCACGATGCGCGCCCCCTTGAACATGTCCTCCGTTGCCACGCGGATGAGGCCGCCCGGACCAATGTCAGGCGCAATAAAGGTGTACTCGCCGCGGGGGATGTTTGGGTCGCCGGTCAGTTTGATGGCTTCGATGCGGCCGCGATAGATGGAGTCTTCGTCGTTGGATTCCGGCTCGTCGTCAGCTACCGCCTTGCCGTGGTCGGTCGACACTTCTAGGTCATCGTCGGTGGACTGATAATCATCCAGCATGTCGTAGTCCGCGGCGATATCTGCCCCCTGCAGCGTCGCAACGCTGTCTTCCAGATCGTCCGCCGTCTCAAAGTGACTCTCATACTCATTCTCAGAAGATGAAGAGGACGGCGTGTCCGTGGGCGCGGTGCTCCAGCTACCAGCTGAGCTCACACTGCCCTCTCTCTCCCTGGCGCGCATCGCCCATTCCGCGCTCTCCGGCAGCGGGCGCGGCGAGTCCGGCTGCGTGATGAGCAGGAACTCGCACCCATGCCCTGCATAGTCGCCGACCCAGATCCCCTGCCACGGTTTCTGCGGCGTGGGCGTGTAGCAAGCGGCTGGCAGCGTGGCGAAGGTGGTGATGTCCTCTCCGATCCGCATCGAGAGCCCGTTAGCGCGGGAGGCGAACTGCATCCACTTGCGTATCCGGAATGTGGACGTACTCAGCTCGTGCATGTGGCCCGGTTTGCTGGCTGTGTGGCGAAAATTGGACGGGGATGCGTCGTTGCGTGTGCGTTCCTGGCTGGGAAGGATCAGAGGCGGCCACACAGGGGTGGCATTTGTAGTGATGTCCTTGGGCCACGGCCGGGTCAGCATCAGCTGTGAGTGGATTCCGGCCGTTGAGAATGGCGCAGTGTGGTGGACGTCCATGTGAATTTCCTCCTGCAGGCGATAGTGTTGGTTCAGACCGTCACGAGGAATAGTCTCATAGGAGAGTTCATTCAGGCGAATGGTTGGCGAAGCCATGTCGAGTCGGACGTTCGGTTGGAACGTGTGGATGATGGCTTCAGGGTTCCATTCCCAGGTCTGCATCACGGGTTGCTTGCGCTCGGCGACCAGAGCGTATGCTTCAATTGCGTTGATGCGGTGGTCGTAGCGTGCGATGAGAAGCTTGCCAGTGTGTGCAGTGTCGGCGAACCAGAGCTTGTTCTTAGCTAGGAACCAGTAGGGGTGGTGTTGCTGGAATAGCTTTTTCCATGATTGATTCTTTGGCTTGGGTACATCATACCCCGGAACCTGCTCCTGCACGAAGGGATGCCATAGTGTATCTTGCTGTGCATGCCCGTTCAATGCCTGGTTGACCAGACTGACGGTGAGGAGATCGGACAGTGAGAGGAAACTGAGGATATGCTGGATTATCTCGGCGGGCAAATCCAAGAGAGACGTTGGTTGCGACGGAGAATGCATTCCAGCTTCCAACTCGTACCTGCTGCTGTGCAGGTTGCGCATAAGGGAGGTAGATCCGTTGATCAAACCCAAGTTCGGGATGCAAAGTGGTCTTTACTATAAGCCCAGCTTCCCCACACCGGCGCGCTTAAAATCTTCCGTGTCGTTGCGATCCCCGATCCTATTCGCACGACCCCAAATACAACACCAGAGCAGGTGGCTTGGTACGTGGTAGCGCAGGGTGTCGGCAGCACCGCGGGTTGGCTTGGTTGCTGTTCTCGGCAACTGCTCGCAGTGGCACCTTCCAACCTGCGCCTAGCTCCCGCGCAGATTGGATTCGAAACGCTGTTGATAGGCCGCTATGCGCGATCGAACCGGACTCGACAATTTCAAGAGTACCGGATACCTTCTCTTTTGGGTGCGCGCGCAGAGAAGAGCTGGCGACGGATGCGATATCGGGCGTGGCGCGCCTGGGGGTGATGACGGATTGGGGCGGGTCCGTATGGGCTGTATATGCTGGCGGGTGAAAGGATGCGCAATAGATAGGAGGATGTCGCAATACTGCACGCTGTTTATCAAATGCTTGTGCAGCATCTATCCGAGTGAGGAGTCAAGATGCAGGTGACAGGGTCGAGATATGATGCAGGATGACGGATGCAGCACTGCACTACATCAGATGGCGCATGTGCATGGGCCTCCTCGCTAGAGGCGCCATGTGGGGAGTGTCGGGGCCTTCTATCAACGACCAACCTCACCTCCTTGTATCGCTACGACCATCCGAACTATTGATTTCGGATACTGTGGTCTGGCGATCTCCTCTCGCCCGACTCGTGAGGCAGTACTCGCGACAATGTCGGTCCAACTTCACATCACATCTGGCTACTTTCCGGTATCGGCGCCCGTTCTAGGTAGTTCATGGCGGGCTATGATGACGCGGCTGGACGGTGGCAGTCAATCCTGCTTGGAAACACGTGGGAGTGCCGAATATTGATCCTTCGAAGCGGCACGTCAGTTCTGTCTTTCACCAGGTCTGGCCCAGTGATTCCCACGTTGTCAGTGCGGGCGGCAGTGCTGTCAGCGTGGCCCACGTTGCATCGACAGGGGCAGGCCATCTTAGCTACAAAGGGATCAGCGGTAGGGCATCATGTGCTTGCTTTCATAGCTGCGAGGTTGCAATTATGCTCCGCCACTATTCCGTATGATCGAACACCGTCGACTATCACTGAGCAGGTCATCAAAGTCGAGCCCAGTCACCGGTTTCCCTCCCGCAGGGACACGCATAGAAGTCCCAGTACCTCTCCCAGTCCACTCGAGTCCTTTCGCCCATTATGCTCAGAAGCTGCTCACTTTCCTGCAACACCGGTGTAGCTTATTGGTAGACTACCTCCAGTAAGCGCTGCATCTCTCCATCTACAGCCGAGTCATCTGTAGTCGGTATCTCTTGCAACGTAGTCTGCTGAGATACTTCGGATCGAACTGAAGTCGCCGCTTGACGTTCTGCCTCTGCCAATCTGACATTGCCTGTGGAGAGTATACGGTCCAGCTCGCTGTTGATTCTTTCATAGTTCCAAATCGCGAAGAGCGTATTTGCAACAGGTCGTTGTCCATCGTTCCCAGCTCTTTCAGACGCATTCTCATCTTTCTCGTTCCGGCCATCCCGGCGCCGCATCGGTGCGATAGTTTGACACGCATACTCGACGGGTTGTTTCGAAACCCTCGCTGATGGAATTCCCTCTGCGCCACCTACAAAATCCGCATGCTGCGGCACAAATCGCTGCTGCCCAGATTGCCGCCGCACCTCACGCACCTCCTCGCACCACCCCTCACGCACCACACCAGCCCCTCCTGTCTCCACCTCCTTACTCCTCATTATCCTGCCCACCTCGTACTGAGACTTCCGCAACAACTCCACCTTTGCCCACCCCTCCCACGTCTTATACCCCACATTCAACTTCCCCTGATCAACCAACCGTTCTACTTTGCCCTTCCAAGACGCCACACTCTTCCGGATTAAGGCTCACAACGACAACTGACAGTCTGGTTCACCCTTCGCCCCAATCACTTTTCACCTCAACCATGAGCGAAGACTTCACAAGGTCTCAGCGATCATTGTGAGACTCTGTGCACACAACTTCCTGCACTATTGGCTCGTTGCTCACAATCTGTCAACAGAAGTCGGACGCGTTCCATGCTCTCCGACGGCTGCCTTATCAGCAGGTCGGTTGCCCAATGTCACTGTTCATTCGATGTGATCTCTGCCGCTGAATGCCGTATTCCTAAATGCAGAGATAACAAATAGCATTTATTGAATGTAGGCGAAGCGTCTCTGTCGAACGAGTACCAACGAGTGATATTTTTACAATCTTATAGTTGGCCGGAGAGAGTAATATGAGATATCGCGGACGCTCTTAGAGCCTCACAGCGTCTGCGACTATGACACGTGTGTGATATCAGCAGCTTACATATGGCAGCATAGTTTTGCTGAACAGCTATAAATGCTCAGTCGTTAGTCTTGTTTCCCAGAGCTCGTCGTCACGAAGAGCGAGCCAAGTTCATCATCGCGCTCCGCTGCATTGTTTGGGAGGTTGGCTTCGGAAGATATCCCTGTAACAGTTGTTGCTGGTGTGAATACCTCACAGCGGACAATTGCGCTGGTTGAGTGCTAAGCATGACTGGCGGCTTGGTCGTGCGGCTGTGGATGGCAAAGCATGTGCATGCGCTGGAAGCATGGTAGTGCTAGCTCGTGAGATAGTGGTGTCTCCAGTCCAGGTGCAAACTGCAATGGATCAATGGTCTCTGAGCCATGCTGAAATATAGGTGCAAAGGTGCGAGCTGGTTGTGACATTACCTTTTTTCATCCCTTGCAGCCGCTTTGGCCGTTTCTCTCATATCTGCCTCGAGACGTACGTGCAAAGCTTTAGCCGTTGCTCGCCTCAGTGCGCGTCTGAGAAAAGCCTGCTTTCCACAGTCCAATGCAGAAGCTACGTATATTAAGCAGTGGCTACCTAGTGTTTACAACTCTTTGCTCCATCAGATTGGTACCGCGTTTTACGAGCACGAGAAGACGTCTTTTGACGAGCTAGTTCGTCCGTAGCAAGATCCTTTCAGTCGGGGTCAATCAAGCCCGACCTCAACCAGCGAACATGAAGAATCCCAAATTGTTCAGCCTCCATGGCCATGTCAACATGTGGATATGCCTGTGGTGCAGCAAATATCCTACTTAATTCGGTATACACTTTGGGAGACAAGGGGGCCTTTCGTTTTACCTTACAAATTGGATAAATTTTGATCCGGCTGTCGTTGGGATCCGTTTCTACATGGGCTTTTGGAACTCCAACAGTCTCCTCGATCTTGTGTTGGTGCAGATTATGAACGTCCGAACGTCTTTTTTGTTCAAAAATTGGTATCGAGCCCAAGGAACGTTGAAAGTAGTGGTGGGAAGGCGGTTGTGCGCTTCCAGCTCTACCTCTTGATTTGTTGGTTCGCGGTAGATCTAGAGTCGACAACTGGTGCTTTCTGGGAGTGGTTAGTCTTTCTGACAACTTCTTCGAAATGATTGACCTGCTTCTTTCGAAACCGTTCTTATCAGTCTTCTGCGCGTGATTGACAGTACACAATATATGTAATTTGGGCTGCGACTTGGTGCTCGTAGGCTTCACAAGCTTATCCACTGCTGGTCTCTCGACGCGCTTGGACAGTGGCAACTTCTCCTCCGCCTCCTCAGGCACGACATGAAACCGTCTTCAGTTCCGCGGTTTGAGCTTTTACAAATAGGTTGAGCAATTCGCATCCGGGCTACGCGACGCTTCTGGAGGCATAGTCAGAGTTGTCATGTTGATCTTCGCCGCATCAAGAAATGCAATGAAAGCCGGCGAAGCTGCCGTCGCGGTTTTGATAGTCACCGACAAAGTTCGTGCCAGAAACGCAGTGGATAATAATTCAACAGGTGGCGATGCACTTGCCGTGATGTACTTGTTTGAGTCGTCTGGACTGACCTGCCCGTATATGATAGTTACAGCCTGTGCTTAAGTATGATGAAGGGCCGTTCTGCTCGTCAGGAGCGTAAGCCCCACACCCTTCCTCTTTTCAACATGGGGAAGCAAAATCATACTGTGGCGAGACGCTGTAGCTCACGTATTCCATCTATGATGTCTTAAGGCCTGATCTAAAACCAACACGAAAGTAAGCAGAATGGGCTGCATGCGCCATGCACCTCGGAAGACTTTCAAGCTTCCCAAGGCGAAGTATCATAGGACGTTGGGATGGAAAGCGTCGTCGGTCGCTTATAAGAACATCAACTACCACAAGATGCACCATATGATGCAACAACAGGTCATCTCTCCCTGAAGCTCCACTTCTCAGCATTGGCAACTTCTTTAGGTCGGCATCTTAGACCTGAGCTTCGATACGCCAAGGGCTGCCACTGGTTTTGTATGCATCAGTACTGTCTCTTAGTGTTTTTGCTGATCTTGCACACTTCAGATCTGACGATCCGGAGGAATTTGAGAAGAACGTTGGTATTCTTGAAGAACTCTAGTCGCATCGTGATCATCCTGCTATCAGGTAGGCGTATGAAGCGGCTGGATTTGGCGGCATTGTTTTCTGGAGGCTATTCCTAGATGTGTGGAAGTTGAATAGTTGTGCGAAGTCCTGAGGTGCCTCGCGCGTGTCCACTTGCTTGCTCCAGGATTGAATGAATTGCTCCCCAATTCCGCAAACACGTACCGAAAGCCTCTATCTAGCCTTTCATCTGTTTTGCACATGTGCCGAGAAGCCGTGAGAGATGCAAAATCACGCACGTCCAATGAGAAAGGCGACAGAGCGATGTTACAGCACTCGTTCGATTGTCCCATGGACGCGGGGGGCTCGGAAAAAATCGTTCGTTTTGAAGGCGTTCTGAAGATAACATCCGGAGATGCTTTGCCTTCTGACGAAACGAAATGACTGAGTTGCAGCGTTCCCGGTGGGTCGAGCCGAGTTCGCGCCTTGGATTTCCGCTCAGCAGCAGAGCGGATTCGCTTGGCTCTCAACCGATGTCGGCCCGGCCTGTCATAGTCCGGACGCTGTTTTTCCCCACGGGCACTTATTGGTCGGTCTCCACAGCAAATGTTGATAACGACGTGCAGAAGGACCGATGCATTGTCATCTAGAGATGGTTCAATGGGAGCCGTATCTCTTGTTATCTTTCACCACGATAACGGCTCGTTCAGCAAGTGTCGCATGTAGAAATTTCGTAGTTAGCATTGTAGAGTTCAAAAAGCGTCGGTTGCTCGCCCGAAAATGTCTTGTCAACATTCGCAGCTTCTTGTGCGCCACGCTTGAGCTTTGGTTCGCGTGCAGTGACTGAGAACGCCCATCATGACCACTACGGATGTCAAATATGCCGACCAAGGCAATGTCGAGCAGGATCTGGCCGCTGGATCAACATACGTGCCGGACCTAAACGACAAAGCCATGGAGCGCCGTATTGTACGCAAGATTGATATGCGTATTCTGCCATTCATCTGCATCTCGTACCTCATCAACTTTCTCGACAGAGTGAGTCGTGTACCCTATAAAGCAAAATACATTTACTGATGCCTGGAAAGGTCAACCTGGGAAACGCTCGCACGCTGAACAACGACACTCCTGCGAGCAACATTGTCAACGAGCTTGACCTCACCGGAAACCGTTACAATATTGCCGTCGCCGTCTTTTTCGTTCCGTATGTTGTCTTCGAAGCGCCCAGCAACTTTGCCATGAAATACTTCTCACCGTCGGTGTGGATCGGTCGTATCATGATCAGCTGGGGCATCATCACTATCTGTACATGCGCTGTTAAGAGCTTTGGAGGTCTTTTGGCTATTCGATTTTTCCTTGGTGTTGCAGAGGCTGGTTTCTTCCCAGGTGTTGTCATGTACCTCTGCTACTGGTACAAACCATCCGAGCGAGCAACAAGACTTGCCATTTTCGCTGGTTCCGTTGCGGTTGCTGGTGCCTTCAGTGGACTACTAGCAACCGGTATCTCTTTCCTGAACGGTAAAGCAGGCCTGGCTGGTTGGCAATGGCTTTTTATTTTGACAGGAATTCCCGCTGTACTCTTCGGTGCCGTGGTATGGATCTGGATGCCCAATTATCCACAAGACGCTAAGTTCCTTACGGAGGAGGAGCGCGCCTTTGCAATTGCTCGCATGGGTCCTTTTGCACCAAACAAGGAAGACAAGACCTTCAACGCAAAGATCGCCAAACAAACACTGCTGGATCCTCTGTTCTGGGTATACGCCATCAGCTACTTCTTCATGGTGAACAGCCTAAACGCATTTTCTTACTTCTCGCCGACAATTATCGCCAATCTTGGATTCTCAGGTTACACTGCACAGTTGCTTACGGTACCCCCGAATGTGTTTGGTCTGATCATCATTCTGGCCAACTGTATCCACTCCGATTACTCGAAGGAACGAATCCGCCACGCGCTCGCTGGTGTTGCTTTGGTTGGGTCTGGATACCTGATTCTGGCTGTGGTTACCAATTGGATCGGCCGATACGTTGCCGTCTTTCTGATTGCTTGCACAAATTCAGCGGTGATGCCGTTCCTCGCTCATCGTACAGCTACGGTGTCTGGGTCCACGGCAACAGCGCTGGCTACTGGTGTGACCATTGCCATCTCTAACTGCGGTGGCATCAGCGCTCCATTCTTGTTCCCCCGAACTGACGGACCTAACTACCCCATGGGCAACTGGACTGTCTTCGGCATGCTGTGTGCTGTTTTCCTCATGACGATCTACCTTGGCTTCAGACTCGGTACCAGTGCTGAGTACCGTGATTTCGCACCTGGAGCTGCAGAGCAGCTGGCAGCGAGGACTAGTATCGAGGGAAAGCTCCCCGATGACGCCAGAGATTCTCGCGAGTTCCCACCTGCTGTCGCACAGGATGGTGACAAGGACACCGTGAAGGCCTGATCGGCTTACGGCTTAGTCAATCATGATGTAACGATCTAAAAGTAATGCATAGACCGATGCTTCCTCCAAATGCAATTGCCTTCAGACTGTGAATCCATTGTGCTTACGTGGTGCGGCTAAGTTGTGAGAAGAGCATGGTGTCGTGCGGATGTGGCCGAGAGCGATCGCCCCGCTTTTCTGAAATGATGTGCCGCAACTGCCGGGCCCTGATTGGTCTAGAACGCTACCCGCATGGCAATGTTCCCGCTCTCGAACGTCTTGCATCCTCCGTCGCGTGCAGTGTAGACGCGTGCGTGCGTGTTGTTCAGTCCTGTACTGAACACTTGTAGATCCCTAACATGAAATGGCAGCGATGCTTCTATTTTCGGATTACGAGCACGCCGAGAACTACTGTTTCGCGCTAGGAGCACGAGCCGAAAATTCTGGTGAGCAGTCGGTGTAGGCCGTAAGATTGATCAAGGTACTGTTTCTGCTACCAATGGTAAGGTTCGTCTTGATATCACAGAACCAACATCGTATCCTTCTTTTCTTTTTCAGTGCTATTGTCGTTCTTCCACATCCTCGTCACGGACGCCAGTCATGTATAGACCTCGAACAGGGGTTGAATGGGCATTCTTTGGAATCACAGCTACTCAAGCTATCGGCACAAGCATACTCGATATGTAAGCTGAAGCTTATTCTCGAGAGCAATATAAACAAGCTGATGCCTGTTCAGAGTAGTACTTGTACGATACTTCTCTTGGATCAATCCAGTTGTCTGGCAGGTGCCACGCTCCTATGTTGTACCTGTCAATTTCGCTGTATTCGTTCTCGGCAATGTCTACTTTGCAGGTCTGGCCTTTGACGCTCTGCGAGCACGGAATAATCTCCAATTGTTCGGTATCAGTGCTTTCAATCTAGGCATCTTCGTCTTTGCTATCATGCGTTACGGGCAGACGCAAGATACCGCAGCCGATCTGGCTGTCAATTATGCTCTAGGCAACAAACCTTTCGTCAAAGCTGATGTGTCATTCTGGCCGAAGGTCCAACCAGCACTAATAGTATCTACCATCCTCGTAGGTGCATGCATGGTGTCATCTTTCCTGCTCACATTCAGACTCAATCGTGAGTTTGCATGGGCGATCTATCGGCACATCAGCGGGAGTATTTCGATTCGGCGGAAGTATCTTACTTACCAGGTAAGCAATGTGGTGCTGCTTTTGGTTTCTAAGCTCATCATTCAAAGGTTCTCTTAGTCATTATGAAGCTTGACTTCTACTTCATCATCGCTTTCATCCTGATCTATGGCTTAGTCGACGTCCACTACGAAATTCCGGAGTTTCCATTGACGATGGCGATTATCCCAATGTTGATGATTCAACTTGGCATGACGATCTATTTCACGAAACGCGAGAACAAGATGGGGGCAATTGCAGCCATTGTATGCTACGACCCCGCAACCATGGATTGCAAGGACTTCTGACTGACAAATATGTACAGGTTCTTCGAATGGGCGAGATGACATATTTGATCAGCCGTATCCTAATCTTGAACGGTGTGCCAAAAAGCCTACGGTCAAGTACTATATTGAAAAACGAGATGCTTCTTTTTGCCGGTTTTTCGTTAACATTGGCAACCATAGCCTTCTTTAATGCTTCTATATGTCTATTTAATTTTGATCACGGTCTCAAACCGTTGCTACTGGACTCGGGCTGGAAGCAGGGACGATACGAGTTTCAGCCAATACATGCGCAGGCGCGCTTGTCAGCGCGGCTCGAACTGGACTGAATAGGATTGCAATCTCTCAGCGGAGGACCTTCAGTATTAATTGAATTAATTTTTCAACAAATAACGCCTTAATCAAGAAAGGTTCCATGCCACTGTGTGACCCCTCTGCCCATTAATACCGAGGCGTATGGTAAGGTCGTCAAATAACAGGCGCAGCATTTGGGCCAGACCCAGTTCCGATCAGCAGCACCTCATCCCAGGCAACACCTAACGCGCCGTTTCCCGTTGTTCGTTGCCCTGGAGTACGAGACAGGCAGTGCAGCAGACCTCCATCAGGAATCCTGCCCAACACTTCCGCCAGCGTCTTGTTAGTTCGATGCGAATGTGCCGGCTCCAAGCCGAGGATAGCAAATGGCTTGACACATCTGAGAGCCTCTTTCCACCTTGGCCCTTGGACACGAGCCTTCATCTCGGCCGAGACCAGTCGAATCCTTGCCACTGTACGAAGGTAAAACCGAATGTAAGTGTCGTTGACAGGAACAACACAATAGCTGTCGGTCTGGAACAGCCCGTTGCGCCGGAAGTCGCTATAGAGTGATTGGAAACCTCCATCGCCGATTCTGTCTATCAACAAATCAACCAGTCCAACGAGCCGCCGAAAAGCAAGCGTACGTGTAGCACTCGGATACCGAGTAATTTGACAGAGCACCGCAGCAGCAATCACCACATCGACGAAATCATGCCCGTGGACTTGGAATATCGGACGCACTGCGCCACCCTGAGGCAAGAACAGATCACGCATCTGCTGGCAGACCGCAATCCAGTAATGACCCCTTACCCGTCGCTGGTAGCGTGATTTCTGCACGTTACAAATCACCTCGTGCACACACTGTCGCGCGTAGCAGGTGAGTGCAGCTACGTCTCCAGGGACCAACATCTCGTTCGTCTGTAGATTGGGGAGAATGTCTTCACGCCTAGAAAGAGTTCCCCTACCTGCCTGCTGTTGAATTTGTTCCTGCGTGAGTGGGTCGGCAACGTACAGCTCGCGTCGACAGTTTGGGCATGTGTTGCGCTCCGGGCGTGAGCAAGCATGCCAAAGAGCGATACAGCGGTAGTGAAATAGGTGTTGGCATTTAGTCAGGGCCACGACGACTCTGCCCCGACATGATGCGTGCGCGACACACTTCGAGGCGAATTCCGCGAACGATTCCAAACATATGCCGCAGTTTACACTTGGGTCTCCAAGTGCCACTGGCTTCCAGTCCGGCCTGAGTGGACTGAGAGCCTTGAGGTAGTCTTTCTGTGATGGCAGAAGCTGCACTTGGCCGGTTGATGTTTCTTCGCTCAAATGCGAAGCAGATAGGTCGCTGGCTGAAGACACTGTATCTGAGGCCGAATCCATAATCGGGGCTGAGCCGGCTGAGTGGGTTGTTGAAGGCAAAGCTAGCACCCTTGTGGTAGAGAAGCTTTGGAGGCGGGGAGGTCGTTAGGGTAAAGGGATGGAAAGTTCGTTTAATAGTGGACGCGGTGAAGGTGAAAGACAACACCACGCTGAAGCAGGTAGGCAACGATCAGCACGTGGGAATCGGGATTGTAACTTTTTAATCGGCTTTCTACATTGTTTACGTAGATTCAGTAACTTCTCGTACTCAAAGGTAAGTACCCACAGCCATACTGAACGCATCCTGTGCGACCTTCTCACACATCAAGACCCCCGCCTGATTCATCGGCCACGCCTTCTTCTCGATCTCGTAGCGCTCCTTCGCCATCATGAACTTACGTTGCAACTCGCTAAGCTGCGGAAACGGCGCATCATCTCCATGGAGCGTCTTCACTCCACCGCGAATAGTGTTCATCAACCTTACCAATTCAGCCCAAACGACGAGCTTGTAGAAAGCGTCGCGGTCGGCAAAGTATCTACAATTCCGAGTCGGCACATTCCAGCCTTTGAAAAGTTGAACAACAGGTGTGACGACAGCATTGTGCCAGTCAGGTTCTAAGCCCATTTGCTGCCATTGTCCAAACAGCTCGTCTGCGTGGGCATCGACATAGTCTTTGAGCAAGCGCAGTTGAGCCGCAGCGACCTCCTCTTCAGACCAGCACACGACGCTTTCACCACGCTGTGCGAACACAATCCTTTCCTCGGCTTTCAGACCCGTCAATGACTGCCCAAAGATTGCTTCGCGATCTGTGTCGATGCGATCGTGCAGTGTGCGCTCGCACAACGCCATATCACAGAGAGGATATTTGCCGAACTCAAAGTCTAGGACGCGGAAGTTGGACGTTAAACATTCGTGGTGCATGAGATGTCCACAAGTGAGACGAATTATTTTCTTGTTGGGTGCATGAAGGGAGTTCTGGCATTGTGAGCAGTCGCCCTGGGGTGCTGGACGAGCGCGCGAGCAGACTTCCACCCACTGGAGGAAGAAGTCTTCTTAACATGGAAGCTTTGAATCTCCTGATGGCTGATCAATGACGTAGGTGAGCCGACGAGGTGAGTTCCTTTTCCTAGAACATCTCGACGGGGTCCTCGAAGCTTGACCAGCCAGCTCGGCAACATAATCCTTGCTAATACCTTCTAGTTCAAACGAAGTAAGAGAGCTGTAGGTCTGAATTGGAGATAGCATAGAGGACGAGTCCAGTTCAATGGCTTGTTGGGGTGATGAAAGCCCTACGATGTGACCAACATTTGCCGATGAACATTGTGCCGAAAACCTCGGTGCTCCGCTGAAGCTCACTTCCAAACCAGTAATATTGAAATATGTGGGAGAAAGGTCAATACTGCCTTTGGGAGACCCTGACGTATGAGAGTCTGGATACTTGCTGGTTCTGTGCAGCTCAGAGACACTTCCACCTTGCCCAACGTTGCAGTATGCATCGGCATACATTTCAATCCGTGGCGCCGTATTACCGATCGCAAGACTAGGAGTTCGATACTTCATTGATATAAGGTCGAAATTCTCTTTTTGCTGCACAGGAGTAGCGGAAGAGCCAATGGGGGTGCTCATGAGTGACTCCTGAATACGAGATTGTCCAGAGTACATAGATGGACGACTCACTCGCCAAACAAGCTCTGGAACGTCTCGCTCGCCATTAGGTCCATTACTTGGGGGCGCTACATCTTGCTCGGTGGATGACGAAGGGCTGGCATTGCGGTTGACCGAGGGCAACAGATATTCTTTCTTGAGTCCCGTAGATTGAGCCTCTCGAACCTGCAACAGCTCTACTTTTGAGGCGTTGGTATATTCCAACGGACCTTTAGGTGAGCTGTAGTACTTCATAGCTGGCTTATCGGAGTTCCTACGTGAGATGGTAGACCTCGTCGATGTGGTCGTCACAACTGCAGTTGCCCGCCATTGATCGCGCGTGCATACATTTTCTGTCACCTCGAACAAAAAGAATTCCGCGCATAGCTCTTGTATCTCAGGATTGCGAACCCGACGGCAAGATAAATGGCTGGGCTTGTTGCATCGGCAAACAACGTTTTTCTCTTTGCTCACGTAGTGGAAGCGCTCGGCATGCACGCTCTTGAGAGCCCAACTGATTTTCTGTCGCTCTCGGTAGTAGGAAAATTCAGACTGATGACATGATTTGAGATCGAACTTGTCCATGTATCGGTTGATCGCTATTTCCAGATTCTTATCGTCGTCGCTTACAGGATATGGCTTCTGGTGCTTCTGTGCTACCAGGCATCGGCATGTTTCAGAGCGAGTGCTGTCTGTGTAGTGCAGGTACGAGCTACGGTCCTCATGATAACCCATGAGGTCTGATGTGCGGATGGCATACTTTGTGCCTGTGCGCTTGCTGCGTGCTATGATCACTTCGCTCGTCCACCCCTTTTGTAGAGACATTGTGCTAGCGAGTTCAAAAGTTGAGTGGAAAGGTTTGAAAGCGTCATCTGTAGTTGGTCTTCATGGAGGCATTTAGTGAAGCTTTGGTAGCTATTATGTATATTTCACGATGCTAATGGGTGCAAAAGAGCATCCGCTGCAGCAAAGATGGCACGACGATGGGGATGAACAAAGCAACATATCTCACAATGAATGAACACTGTGAAACAGCATTTTGTGACATATGATATCCGTAAAGCAAGGGATATGTTGTCAAATATATGTGTCAGAGCGATCCATGCGTCATGAAGGAACTGAGCTGATATGGAACAAAGAAGCGGAATGACAGAAACAGTGCTTATGTCCTTCACCATATGTGGGCTTGCTCAAACATCAATGTATTCGTGTCCATTTTATTCGGGAAATTGCAAGAATGCTCTTCAATCTCAAGGATCATCTATCTAGGAAGTCGTTTGTCTCCATCACATGCTGTAGTATGATCGTACAAGCAATGCTCAAATAGAACAATAGTCGCTCAGCTCATGGCCGTGCAGGCCCATTATCACGGTAAGCAATGTCTTAAGCGTTATGTCAAGAACAAATGAAATTTTCATAGGCAAAAGTTTTTCAACAACCCTCAAGAAATAGAGTAAGTATAGTGCTTCTCATCTGCGCCCAAACCCTAAAATGACTGGTTGTAAAAGCACAAACCATGGAAGCTTCAACAAACTGCACGTCAAGTCATTTGCAGAACAACATTGACCGGATTCCGCAGTGCGAAGAGGAACAGCACCACTATGGACTTTTCGTAGATTGTGCGACCCAATTCTCTGAGACTTGGTTCGATGACGCAAGCAACCTTGACAACATACTGTACAGCTCCTTACTGGCGGTACAATAACAGCCTTGTCCCACAGTCGCAGCTACAAGGAGTTTGTTGCGCATCGTGACCACAACGGCCGTTGTTTCGATACGGTTGGGGATCATTGCGCCAGAAACGAACAAAGAGGTAGGATACTCGGCCCCAAATCGATGACATACGGTCAAAACAACTGTTTCAAAGTTCTTTGCATTGTTTAAAGAAAGCCCTTCAGTAAGCCAAATATTTTTGTTTCACACTAACAGTTCGCTGAAGAGTTCAATAAGTCCCCTTGTCACGGGTATGGAAGAGCCCATTCCTCAAACTGCAAGGTTCTCCAACAAGGTAGGCTCACCTCGGCACAGATTTAGAGATAACACTCTTTAAAATGAACGATATGATAACAGTCCTTGGGACTGGTCATCCAGTATTCGTCGTAAGCCAAATTAGCCAAGGTAGCTATGTACAACGTTGCTGTTGTCCATACCTTTAATTGTCTTTGACCCTGGTGCTTGTCGTTGTACGTCCTCGTACATTTCATGAAAAGAAGGCGCCAAGGGTAGCTCATGCTGCATATTCGAGAGTGGCGGTCCAGAATTTACGTCGTCGCTGCTTGTGATAATTGACGTGGGCGCACCTGCCTTCACCACAATCGTGCAGATTGCTACATAAACCTTTGTTCTGCCCACTTATTTCTTTCACCTCCTACTCGGTCCTCTCCTTGACTCTAAACACCTCACACTCTTTCTGAACTGCAGTGCATCACAGGCTACTCAACTCTGTTCGCTTACATCGACTCCAGGGTGTGTGATACGATGTCTCTCTTTCATGTCATTCTCTTGGTCGGCCTCGCTGTTCTGAACTTCGGGTCCGCATCTCCAGTCACGAAGCTCATTACCCGGGCTCCGCCTGAGACTGCCCCAGGCAATCGTCGTGGCGTTGCCTACAATGACATCAGATTCGTCAAGTACTTTGACATTTATGGCTCACACGTCTCCTGGTATGTTCCTTCCAACAAACCACCAACCAGAGACTGAATTGGGTTAAGGGCCTACAACTGGGACTCTCGCCCCGGCGGCAACCTCAACACCGGGTATGAGTTCGTCCCCATGCTGCACTCTAACCACGCGGACCACACCAGTAAGTGGGCTGCCAGTGCGCAAGCCGCTGCGCTCTCCAGCGGAGATGGGCCTACTCACCTCCTTGGCTTCAACGAGCCAGACAACTGCGAGTGAGTTCTCTATCTTGAATATCGTCGCCTCTTACTAACAGCAACAGACCAGGCATGGGCGGCGCCTGCATGGATCTCGGCACGGCCGTCGCTACTTGGAAGGAGTACATGGAACCGCAGAAGTCGCTCAGGGAGAAGATGTATCTCGGTTCACCCGCAGTGACCAACGGTCCAAACGGCTTGAGCTACCTCACCTACTTCATGAACGCTTGCGCGGGCTGCACAATCGACTTTATAAACGTGCACTGGTACGCTGTTTCCTCGTCCACTTGACCCCACTAATACCAATAGGTATGACGACGCGTCCAACGCGGCTTACTTCAAGCAGTACATCGAAGACACACGCAAGGTCGCCGGCGGGCGCCCTGTTTGGATCACGGAGTTCCGCGCCCGCGGCAGCGATGACGAAGTGAAGGCATTCCTGGACGAGGTGCTGCCGTGGCTGGATGCGTCGAGCGATGTGCACCGCTACGCGTATTTCATGGCGAACACACAGCATGGCCATCTGATTGACATTGGTGGACAGAGCTTGAGTAACATTGGGGGCTACTACGCTTTTCATGCGTAGATGGGAGTCGAATGCCTGGGCACTTGTACTGACATCAACAAGGTCGGGCTTGCATGCTCGAGGATATACACGAGCATCTCGGTACTAGGTTTCGTGCATACTTTAGTCGATTCTTGTGGAGGACCAGATAGCGAATGCCAAAAAACTGATTCAGAATGATGGTATTAGACATTGTTTTATCCAATATCTCCCTATGCAGCGTGTGGTGCAGCAGCAGTACCCACTGCAGCGATGCGCCAGTAATCCAAAACGGCCGCAGCCCAGCCCGCTAATCTATGCTATCGTGATGTCGTCTGCCGGTCGGCCGCTCCTAATGACTGTAGTGATGTATCTCAATATGTACGCTAAACAACGACGACCAAAGTCTTCCCGAATCAAGCCTCCAGTCCAAAACAAAAGTTTTCGTCCCTAGAAAAGTGTGTATAGAATCGAACGCCCCGCAAGCCACACCGCGGCTTTCCACCCTTCACCCACAACCTCATCTAAACGACGACGGCGGCTCGGTATCCACCGGCGTCGGCGCCGTAGTCACAACGCGTATGCTGGGCAGTCTCTCCAGCTGGGGGAGCTGCGGTGCGTGTGAGGGTTGAGGGAGCTGCGGGGCGCGGCGGTCCACGGGGCTGGTGTAGTCGGGAGGGTCTTCGTAGGCGGGCGCTTGTTCTCCTTCTGCGGGGGGTGGGATGTCTTGGGCAGGGTGAGGGCTGGGGTTCTGGGCGGCGGGGCTTGCGCTTCGACTCCTGTGCTGCGCCGAGGACGCGGGTGGGAGGGTGTGGGCGGCCATGTCGTAGGCGGAGTTCGAGCGGGAGTGCGAGCGGGACTGGGATTGTGCGTCTGTGGTGGCGGTGGTAGTAGTGGTGGTGGTTTGCGGGAACGAGTCGTCGGCCGAGGCGCGCGAGTCGACCGACGACCGCGAGATGGACGTCACGGACAGCCCGCGGTGGTGGGTGTCGAGCGTGTTGGTCGATGTGTGCGTCAGGCCGCGCGAGCGCCCGGATATCGAGGCGGCGTTGTCGAGCAGCGGGCGGTTGTCGCTGTCGTGCGAGTTGGCGCGCACGCGGGTGCCGTCGTGGCGCGCGACGCCCAGGTCGCCGTACTGCACCGACGAGACGCGGCGGTCGCGGTTGCGGCCCTGGTGCTCGGCGATCAGCATCTGGCTGACGGAGAGGTCTGCTGCCTCCTCGGCGCGCCGCCGGATCTCCGCCAGGGCAATGTGGTCGCCCCGCGCGCGGGCTTCGCGGCGGGCCTGGCGGCGTGCTTCGCGGTCTGCGGCCTCGGCGCGGCGGGCGAGGCGGATCTGGTACAGCGACTCCATCTCCTCGTTGCGCTGGGTTTCCTCCTCGTCCTGGGTCTCGGGCAGCTCGACCACGTTGTCCATGCCCGCCCGCTCGCCCTCGCGGCCGAGGACGCGCTCGTTCTCGCGCACCGAGCGCGAGTAGGCGGGGAGCGTCATGACGCTGCGGACCGACGTGTTGCGGTCCACGCCTGCGGTGCCGCTCTGGCGCTCGGGGTCGTTGGCCCCGCTCATCTCGCGGTCGCGCGTGCTGCCGCTGACGCTGGGGCCGCGGTACTCGGTGTCCTGCAGCGAGCTGGAGTATTCATGGCGGGCTCCGCGGCGGAATCTCTTCCACGAGAAGAGCGAGGGGAGCTTGTCGCGGGGCTTGTCGGCGTTGCGGAGGGCGGAGAACGGGCGGCGGTAGCGCAGGGTGAGCAGATAGGTGGTGACGAGGATGGTGAAGACGGAGACGACAATGATTGCTATCTGCGGCGTGTGAGCGGGTTGCTACTCTTCCGTTTCGCCCAGCCTCGGGCGGCGTGGCACGTACGATGACAAAGCTCTTGCTCTGCTTGGAGATCCTCTTCTCGAGGGCAGGCGCCCTCGCGTGCAAGTCCAGCGTGGGCAGCCGCATTGCAAACCCCAAAGACGCGGCACGGGTGGACAGGCCAGCGACAGCGGCAGTGTCAGTGTCAGTGTCGGCTGTCAAGTGCACGCAGCCCCCCAACGCAACGTCGGCCGGGAAATTGTTTGGAAAATGAGATCACCGCCTGGAGTAAGTGGAGCTGTCTCCCGGTTCCTCGGCGTCGCGACACGCTAGCAACGTCAAATCGATCAACTGGAAACGGCCAAAACGATGCGCACAACAATGCAATTGCGAACCCAGATTGCGGCAGCGTCGAGGGGTCGAGCACTGTGGAGATGGGAGGAGCTGGGAGCAGCTTCCAGGCGCAGCGCAGCCTGCCACTCGCCTTGGCGCAGCCTGGAGCCCGGGATAAGAGCTGCAGGGCTGAGGCGCATCAGCCCGCTGTGGCTGGGGGGCGGTGCAGCCTGCACGAGCCTCACGCTGCAGGCCAGACGACTTCGGTCACCGTCATGCAACTCGTCTCGCAAACACGCTTCTCGCCGCCGGCCTACTTCCATCGCTGCTCGTTGACATGTCGAGCCTCACATCAGCAGCAGTCGGCATTCCGCAATGTCATCTCCCAAAACCTGCTGCTATTCTGGGCCCAGCGCTAGGCCCGCTCCCGCGCTGCTAGTGTGGTCCTTTGATTGGCACTGATTGGCACCGCATGCTACTGCGCCGCGCGGTCATGGCATCTGACTGAGCCCGTCATCACCGTTGCTTCCTGCAAACATGCATTTTGATCTAACGAGTGGGTATATATCACGAGGCTGAATAGCACAACACACGCCGCACTGCTCACCACTTGCTGTCGAGCTTCTTAAGGAACCGACCAACGCCCTTCTCCACCTTGACCACCCGTTTGCCCATGTTCGAGTTGGGCGCTGCTGCCGTGCTGTGATCTGTGACACCGGCTTCCTGCTCAGTCGGACGATAAAACTGCTTGTGTACATCGGCTGGGTTCGTTCCTGGCGCCTGCTGTGCTGTGCTGCCATATGGGTGCTGCGCGTAGCCCAGATACTGCGCCGCTTGATGCACTCCCGGTGCTGGTAGACCAGGTGACTGAGGACCGCCAGTGTAGCCAGGCGTGCCGTTGTAGCCAGCATACTGCTGGGTGGGTATGGAAGACTGTCGCTGAATCCCAGGCTGCTGTGGACTAGTCTGATGGTACGTCTCTGCTGGAGGAGCCGACTGAGGTGGGCCTGCAAAAGACGGCGGGCTTTGAGGTGGGCCCGCAAACGACGGGGGACTCTGGGGTGGAGGTGGCATCGAGCCGGTTGCGTTCGTGTGCGGCACACCTGGTGGACCGCTGAAACCCTGGCCAGGTGCAGGAGGACCAGGCGTGTACGGTCCTGAGGTTTGTTGAGGGGTGAACGATTGTTGTAGAGGATTGCTATACTGCTGTGGCTGCGAGTCATGGACAGCTGCTCCCACAAGACCTGTACCACTGGCAGCGTCTGGCGGCGGCGGTGTTTTCTCACGGTGAGCAATGGGCTCTGGTGCAGCAGGAGCAGCAGGGTTGTAAGCCATTGGTGCGTAACCTGGATCTGCGGCCGAAGGGCTTGCAGTTGAGGTGCGAGCAGCTGGCGGACCTGGAAATGCCGCTTGTGGAGGTCCAGGAAAAGCCTGTGTGCTGCCTACACTGGGAGTGCGGCTTTGATGTGATATCGCAGCGCGTTCGAGGTTCGCAATCAACGGGCTCATAGTGTCGTTCTTGTGCTCGTGATGCGGCAATGTTGGAGTGACAGCATGTGGATCTGCAATGATCTGGAGTTGATGCGGCTGCACCACTCTTCGCAGTGAGTCCAGGAACATACTAGCGTCGTTGGCCGTCCAGAGATAGATGTCTATTGTATGGATTCTGTACATGTATTTGCCCTGGTTATTTGGATCTGGCACGGGGAGGTGCCATTGCGAAACGTCCTGCTGAGGCGAAGAAGCAGGACTCCCAGCCTGCCCTCGAAACGCATCGACGGTCAATGTGAACAAGCATGGGTGCTTGTAGTTTTGCTCGATCTTCACCGTGTCCAACTCTGGTTGACATCTAGATCAGCTGATGCCTCTAGAACAAAGGTCTACGTGGAAAGACTCACGGCCAGCAAACGCATCTTGGGCAGGAGTTCCAGGGTTGTTGGCGACCTCTACGCGCCCGTTTTGACGCATGGGGTTGTGATAGAGGTAGACATAGGAGCTCTTGTCGAAGCGGTGGTGCGGGGGTTGCTGCGCAGGCGGGGAAAAGTAGTAGTGGACGTCTGCAAAGCTGCCGCTCTGTCAGTACATGTCGTGAGCCATAGCGGCCACGACAGCTTACAGCGTGGTCAAAGACACCTCGCCTTGCAGTGGAGGCATTGTGGGCGGGATTGAGATGTGGTCCTGTCAGCCTTCCTCAGGTCAAGTTGTTCGGGATATCACGAGTCACAAGGCTGAGCGCAATTCACAAGCGGAAGAGTTAGCATGCAGAAATCACGGCAAGAGACCTCAGGAATATATAGAAGCGTCTGAGCATGCGCACGCTAGGAGAATGGAGCCGTTGCGAGCTTGAGGGTGGTATTGGTCCTCGAAGCGCCCGCGTGGCTAGGGCCATGGCAAGCGCCAGCGGAGATCCTGCAAGCTTCAGGTGGCGCTTGGACCAACTGACCTCCGCCGGAGGCAGGCGCGACTCCGACAAATTTACTGACGAGCAGCCGTCGACGACCACACGCGCAATTGCAGCACAACATCCCGCCTGCATCGCCTCGATCACACCCATTTGATAGCGTCACGATTTTTCGGCCCACTCACGCGCGCACACCCTTTCTCCGACCTCGCCCTTGCCCCTCGAGGGCAATCGCTGCATCCACACCGCAAGCATGTCGCTCGTCAACCTTGCACACGTGTGCTCCCACCTGCAAAATGCATCCAAAGCTCGTCTCGGCCTGACATCAATCCCCGTCTCCAAGCTGCACGTCAACCTTGTCCTCGGCCTGCAGCGCGAAGGATTCCTCTCCTCTGTGACCCTCGGCGGTGTCTCACCCCCAAAGCCATTTCTGCTGCAGTCGCAGCCCGACCCAGAGGAGATGGAGCACATGGCACAGACACTGAAGAACGAGCCATGGCAGGCCTTCAACGTCGAGGGCGGCGAGCAGACACAACTGGCCCTGGGCAGGGAGAAGATCAATAGCGTCAGCGTGCCCCAGAACCCGGCACGGCGAAGGCTCTGGCTGGGCCTGAAGTACTGGAACAACGAGCCCGTGCTCAAGAACATGAAGCTAGTTTCTAAGCCGACAAGGCGGATATGGCTCACATCAAACGATTTGAACAAGATCACGAGAACACGGGAGTCGAGCTACGTCAAGGGTCTCACACATCCGGGAGAATGCATGTTCCTCACGACAGATCGCGGTATCTTGGAGGCGCGCGAGTGTGTAGAGAGGCAGCTGGGCGGTATGGCGCTGTGTAGGGTGTGGTAGAGGGAGAGGAAATCTTGTAAAGAGTTGCTCAATGTATAAACAAGGGGACAAGCTGAAGTGGCGACACTGCATGGCTCTGGCGTTGTAACACCTGTTGTATGAATAGGGAGAAGTCATGGCATAGATGTATGAGAATTTGCATGTAAAGGTCTCCCGGCATCGACCATTTGTAGAAATATGACACGTTCCTACCTCAACCCCGGAGCTCATCACGACAATGCAGGCAGCCGGCCCGACTTCGAGGCATTGCTTCAACACCACTCAACACGTCACCCTCATGCAAACCAGACAAGTTTGTATTCCAGAAATGATTCACCGAATTTCTCTTCACCAATTTCGCATCTACATGCGGAGCAAGATACTTGAAAACGATCCACATAGCCGCATCAAAACGCTCAAATAAACGAAAACCTCTTCAAGCCAGCCCTCACACCAAAAAACAAGCCCGTCCCAATGCACGCCAAAAGTGGAACACCATACAAGCCCAATCCGATCAAAATGCCCTGCTCAAAATATCCGATCGCGATCCACTCTGCCCGCTTCTTCTCTTTGATCTCCTGACTCGCCTTGCCCAAGGCCTCCGCAGCCGCTCTCCGCGACTCCTTACCCTGCAGCACCTTGGCAAGCGCAGTGTGCGAACTTGCGGGTGAAATGAACGCCGGCGATGCCTTGGTGAACTGCGCTGTTGTGTACCGTGCGTCGATGTCGATGCTGTGGTGGGTGGGTGCTGCGGGGCCTAGCAGGAGCCGGTACGGGATGTAGTTTATGAAAGAGACATCCGCGGTGATGAACTGGCTGAGATACTTGCCCGCTGAAGGCGTGCCGAAGTAGTAGCCTGCTAACAACCCTGTTTTGGAGGAGACATCTTCGTCGATTAGACTGATGGCGTGCTCGAGCGAGGTTATGGCCGAGACGGCAAAGATGGGGTGGTTGAATTTTGCAGAGATGGCAGAGAGGTTTGTCAGGTCGACAATGGCGCCGGTAGAGCCCTGGGTTATCACGTTTGTCCGCCAAGACCTGCTGACTTCAAGGGTTTGCAGGGCATCTGCTGTTTGCGAGGTCTTCTTCTGCCCACCGAGTGTAGGTGACTTGGGGGAGCCATTTGATGCAACGTCCTGCGAGGAAGCAAGGTACGGGATCGCGAACTTCAGAGCGTGCTCGAGGAATTCCTTCTTTACGTATTCATTGACAAAGATGAGATCGGGCGCGTAGGGCGAGCTTCCGCCAAAGGCAAAGCGCGCGGTGACCAGGTGCTCTGCCGCAGAAACGAGATCGGCCGTGCGGTCTATAATGGCAATGACCTTATTCTTTGGCGATACCAGCTGTGCGTAGGACGGCTGTTGGACTTGTGATTCTTGCAGAACTTGCAGACATGTCGCCAGCGCTTCTTGTGACGGCGTTTCGTATATGCTGGCGAAAGTGTCTGGCTCGAGGGACTGAGCGAGAAGGGTGCGCAAAAGTGTCGGGAGAGAGCGGAGGCTATTCTCAAGCTGTGGTCGACTTAATGATTGAGCGAACTGGACTTGGTAGAGCATCTCACCTTGAGCACAACACAATTCCCAGCAGCCAGCGCCGCACTCAACGACGCAACGACCGAGAACAACGGCGTGTGACTCTGCTGTGGTTCTATGTAGACCACTCCCCATGGCTTTGACTGATCACTCGCATCCTTGCGATTTGCGACTCGGTACTCTTCCTCGAGCTCCTTCGCTGTGTTGATGGAAACATAGTGCTCCTTCACAAGGTCCAAAGACAGCGCGACTTCAGTAGCTGCTTCCTGCTCTGAAACCCGCATGTCTGCCTTTATGGCATCTGTTAGAGTATTACTTTCCTGGCGCAAGCCATCGTGGAGAGCTTTGAGCTGCTTCTGCCGAAAGAAAGCGTTGTGGCACCGCGCTGTGAGGGCGGTCGCGTGGAGTTGTGCTAGTGCTGAGTCTGCCATAACTGCTCACAAAAGAAAACAGAAATCGATAGGAAATACTAGAAAGATACAGAACAGGAGCTCTTGAGACCCAGATGTTAAGCTCAACCGTCTCGTACATACCCCGGAACTCGACGTGCTCCCATTGGCGCGACATCCCTCGGGCCATCCACCTCCACATCGGGAATCCTCACGCTTCACACCACAACCCCAGCTTTACCTCGCGCCCCACCGACGCCGACCGCCGAGAGAGCCAGGGCTTGTACGAGCGCAGCTTACGCCTTGCTCTCTTGTATCCACTACGATATCCAACCTTCCCTCACCCTACCCACCATCCATCCAAACACGACCAATACCCCAAGCCATGTCTGTAACCACGACCTCCAATCCGCTCACCTACGCCTCCGCCGCCGTCCTCCGCGACTACGAACTCACCCATTCGTCCTCCGAAGACGAACTCGACACCTCTCTCAACCCGCACCCTACGCCCGCTTCGTCCTCTCAAAACCCGGCAGACTGGCCCACCGACCATCGCCGCGTGCCCGCGTACCGACCGGTTAACACGCAGCTCGACCAGGGCGAGCGACGTGTGTATCAGAATCCCATCGAGAGGGCGTTTATTGGGACTATGTTCACAGGGGTGTTTTTGCAGTCGGTGAGTGCATGAAGCTTGCAAAGGCGACGAAAACTGACTACTTCAGACGGCAAGCAAGGTTTGGAGGGCGACGGCGGGGAGGGTATGGGATGTTGGGTATAAACTTGGAGGGGAGTGGTGATATGGAACCTGCTTTGAAGGGGGGGGGGGGGACTTGGGCGCGACTCTGGGAAATTTGGGTTCTTTGGTCTCCGGAACGAGCTTTGTGACAGTCTTACAATATCATCATGGCTTCTATGTTTATCTTCTTGTTTTGCTCTTTTTCAACCGTCCCAAACCATGGACGTCTTTGACTTAATTAAGCAGCTGTGATGACGCGCTTGTTCCAAAGAAGGAAAGAGCCTGTCACGTTCTCCGCTTTCTACATTCTTTAGCACACAACTGCCGTTTCATAATAACTCGTGCAGAGATTCGTCCGAAATCTCGTTGAATCGAGCGACGCCGCTCTGTGGAATTCACGGACGCCGAGGATAATCGTCTCGTGGACCCCAGACCCCAGCTTTTCGGGCAGGCTTCCTGTTGCCCCTCCACATCCCGGAACCGCGGTTGACTCCCACCAACGAAAACTAATCGAATCAAAGTAATATCTGACAGCTCATTTGGAAGCTCAGTACTGTTCAGTCTGCTGTGTTCCCTTCCTCCTTCTCTTTTCCAGTATCATTCGTCAGCGTCGCTATGGATTTCACACAGAACCAGACAAACGGCGTCAACAGTCTGTCCCACCATGAGACTAGGCCGCTCAATATCACAATAGTTGGCGCTGGTATCGGCGGTCTTTCTGCTGCCATCTTTTTGCGCCAGCAAGGACATGTTGTGACCCTGCTCGAGCAATCGCGTTTCGCTAACGAGCTTGGTGCGGCTGTCCATCTCGCCCCCAATGCCAATGGCCTCCTTCGTCGCATGGGACTTTTCCCTGAGAAGCTCGGTGCGGTGTCATGCAGGAAACTGAGTCAGTGGCTGCCTAATGGCAAGGAACTGTTCAGTATACCACTCGAGCGCGAAGCCCACCGTTGGCAGCATCCGTGGCAGCTGGCTCATCGTGTCGGCCTGCACTCTGAATTGAAGAGACTGGCAACAACTGAGGACGGTCCAGGCAGACCTGCAGTCCTGAAAACACGATCTAGGGTCGTGGATGTCAACACTGCAGAAGGCACAGTCACACTGGAGACTGGAGAGGTGGTGCAAGGCGACATTGTCATTGGCGCTGATGGCGTACACTCCAACACACGACCAAGGATTCCTGGCGCGGAGAGCATCAAAACTTTCGGCTCAGGCAAGAGTGCATTCCGCTTTCTCATTCCCAGAGAGCGAGCTCTAGCTGTCCCAGAGACGAGGAAATTCGCCGAGCACGAGGGCCACCTCATCATGATCTTCGGCCGCGACCGCCGTGTGGTGGTGTACCCGACATCAGACAACACGCTCCTGAACTTTGTCAACATTCACCCCACATCAGAGTCGCAGATCAACCCCAACGAGCCTGGCAGCAGTGACTGGCAGAATCAGGGAAATATTGATAAGATGCTCGAGATCTACAAAGACTTCGAACCGGCTGTGCTCAAGCTGCTCAGCATGGCGGACGAAGAGACCTTGAAGGTGTGGGAGTTGCTCGATATGGAGCAACTACCCACCTGGACTCATGAGAAGTTGGTCCTTATTGGTGACGCTGCACACCCTTTTACGCCGCGTAAGTCACGTGCGATGTTGCAGTTTCATCGAGACGATGTTAACGTATTTATCAACAGATCAAGGACAAGGGGCGGGTCAGGCCATTGAAGATGCTGCGTCGCTCGCTGTCATGCTGCAAAGGGGCACACCCCTCACTGCTATCCCAGAACGTTTGAAGCTGTATCAGAAGTGCCGCTTTGAACGTGCCTCTTACATCCAGGAAATCTCTCGCATTGCTGGTATGGATCTTGGCTCCGGCCCACCACTAGACTCGTCCCGCTTCACAGCATATAACTTCGGTCATGACGAGTGGGATTATTCGAGCCAGATGCTGCGAAAGCATGAGTGGCAAAACAATAAAAGTTTGTTCTGGAGGATGCCGACATCCTTCGGACCCATGCCAGGACCACGACAAGACTTCCTCGGCCGCCCACATAATGGATGCAAAGCTACGTTCAAGACGACAAGTATCAAATTCAAATCAAGCAGAACGGTCCTGCAGAACCTCTTCCCCACTGAGAAGCTCAAGTTCGCCTTGGCAGACACAGTCGTCCACGCTACCTTCGCGGCAACACAGCTCAACAACCTCGAATGGCTAGGTGGCCGCGGTTATTCGCACTTTGGCCTGTATATTCACGGCGTGCAATATACCAAGGACAACGGTGAAACAGTAACAGGCACATACCTTCCCGTTCTCTTCGAGAACCTCGCAGACCCTATCCTCAGTGGAAGAGAGGAACTCGGCTTCCCGAAGCTGTTCGCTGATCTCAACGTCCAGCAGGACGGCAACACATGGTCATTGAGTGCTAGCTGGTCGGGCTCCAAGTTCGCTACTTTGACTGTCTCCGAGCCTGCTGAGCATTTGGCAAACGGCGACACTGCACCCCAAGAACCCCACCCTGAAGCTCAACCTCCTCAGGGTCACGGGCCGCCACCTCCACCGGCAGAAGAGGGGCTTTTCTTCCACAAGCACATCCCCAGCACCGGCAGTACTGGCAGCAAAGAGCGCGGCGAAGCCGACGTATCGTACACAGCCTTCCTGCCCAACGATGAAGACGCGAAGACGGTCGAAAAGAAGGTATCGAGGACACTGCATGCAAAGAATGCGAAGATTCAGATCGATGCGCTGGATTGGAAGGCTTTGCCTACACTGCACCATATTGTTGCGAGGCTGCAGGAGGTGCCAGTGTATGAAGTTGTGGAGGCGAAGATCATTGAGGGGACGGGAGTTAGTGATGTTAGTTCTGTGAGGAAGGTTGAGTAGTGGGTCTATGTATCAGCATAAGATTTTCCTGCTTGCTTCTCATCTGCTTCTGAAATTTGCATTGTGATTCACATTGATAGGCTGTGCTGTGCTGAGACGGGCTGTAGAGATTGAGAGTCATGGCTACTACATATGTGGGATCTAAATGTGACCCCAGGAGCATTCGAAGCATATTGGTTAAGTGGTTGGAGTAGGGCGTTGGCGGAGCGATGCATGTATCGAACTGACACATGCCAGTTGCGAAGTCGAAGTATTTCATATCCATAAAGCCTCAATTTGACATTTTACAGCTGACGATACGATCGGCAAATCTCTAGACCTCACATGTGAACACACAGCTATCCGAAAGTCACTGCTCACTGCGCCGTTCCTTCAGGCACCCACTTGGCCGTCCAAATTCTGAGCCTCTTCCCCCAGATCAACACCGGCACAGTCATCAGCGCAAAAATGCCCATCAGCATGCCGAAGATCCCAAACGCCTCGGCCGGCCCATCATGATGGACCCACTCGCCGACGAAAAACGTCCATGCAAAACTCACCACCGCGCGCGCGCTGGTCACTGCAACGAAACAGTCTCCTGCAATACTCGTGTACGACTCGATCAGGTAGTTGAATCCCACGGATGGCGCCTGCATAAGCCCGAACGCCACCATGCCAATGCCAAACTGCAGCCCAACCCACCCCGTAGTCGAGGGATTCTGGGCCACGAAGCCAAAGACCAGGGCACCGGCCGTGGCGATAAAGAGCGCGGGGAGAGCGGTCACAAGGCGGGCTTCGGGTTCCGCATAGCCATGGGTATCTTTCGCTGCGTTGCGCTTAGTGGTCCAATCTGCGATAAGGTATGTGTATACGCAGCCCAGCAGGGCACCGATGACGCCGCCGATGTTGATGAGACCCACGTCTTTGCCCCAGAGGTAGGGCGGCGCGGCGAGTAGCTGCGGGCCGATGGTGCTAATGGTAACGATGAGGCCGACGAGGCCGGCGTACCAGGCGGAGATGAGCCAAACGCCGGGGAGGCGCATGGCTTTGTATGGGGCGAGGAACTTTTGGCCGATGCCGGGGCGGTAGGTGATGAGTCGCAGTGACTTGAGGTAGGAATATGAGGGGTACGAGGAGGGTGGGGGTTGCACCGTGGAGATGGCTTCCTTGCGCTCGACGTGGTCTTTGCCGTCTTCGCCTTCGAGGTCGTTGAGCCACTGCGGTCGGTCGAAAAGGGTTTCGGCTTGGAAGACAAGACATAGTGCGAAGGTTATGGCGGAGAGGACGACATTCATCCAGTGGATCCAGACCAGGCCTTGGCTTGATACGATGTAACCACCTGAGACGCCTCCGACGAGTGAGCCGAAAGACAGGAAGACAGTATAGATAGCCTAAGAAATGTTAGTTTCGTTACAAACGTCAAACCTGATGTTACTTGCCATGGCACGTCCACGCTGATGCACGAAGAAGATCTCACCAACGACATCGGGTGAGACTGCGTCGGCAGGGCCTCCTCCAATGCCCATGAAAAGACGAGCTACCAAGAGGCTGTTGAAGTTGGTCGTCAAGCCAGCCCACATACTCGAGAGAGTGAGGAGCAGGAGACTGCCAAGGATGACCGGTCTGCGTCCGAACGTGTTCGCCAACGGCACCCACCACAAGTTCGAAAAACCCAGCATAAGAATGTTAACCGCGATCAGGTAGGTGAGCTCGGAGAAGGGCTTGGGTGGCAGTCCGAAGATGGGGGATCCCGCGTAGATGGGAAGCGCACTCGAAATGGACGAACTGGTGAAGTTGACCACGAAGGGATGGACAGACATGCAGAATAGCATGGCCAGCTTTCGCCACATTGGTAGGTTCAGGGGGTCTGCAGGGTCTGAAGATGGTTGGGGCACCAGTCGAATTTCATCATGGCCCTGTTGCGATGCGGCCCATTCAAGGTGTTCTGAAGGACAATCAGTAGATTGATGATGAGTGTTGATGAGCCCGACGTACCAACAAGCGTAGCTGTGCCTGGCGGTGTAGCATTCTTGACCTCGTCTTTCGACAAGGCAAACGCCTGTTTGAAGGATGCCATGGTGAGTCAAGGTGAGCCTTGGAGGTCTTCAGTGTTGCGACGACTGAATAGATGGACATTGCATGGCGTTGATGCACCCCCGGACTATATAGATCATGGACCCAAGGGTCGTGGAGGGCGTGAGTCCATACTCGGTCGCATTCCAGCGAATAAGCGTGCGTTTCGGCGTCATTCACCAGTCGCGACGAATAGCGCATTGACTCAGATTACCCCAGGCTGGACTGCCGTTTTGTGGGGATGCTTGGGGTTGTCCGATGTGGAGGAGGTTGTCCGCCATCACACTAGGACAAAGTCGAGCAAGATAGGCGGGGGTGTACCGAAAACATCTGCCGCTCTGCTAAGACAGCCAATAAACGCCAAGTGTTGCGGAGGATTTGCAATCAGCTAGGCCCAAAGTTCTCGTTACAGGAGGGCGCCAGCCTGCTGGAACAGTGGTCTTGCACGTGGATTGCGCGTTAGGGCGTTTTGATGTACGTTTTGATATGCGATGTTACCAGAGTATTTCCACTACGGTCTCTACTTTTGCAGCCGAGACCTGAAAAGAAGTTCTTTATTGTGCCTTTAAGAGATGCAACTGGGTTGTCCTTTGGGGCCGTCGAAGTCTGTCCCAACCGACATTCCAGGACTACTCAGCCTGAATCTGCAAGGATTCAGCAACGCAATATAACTTCCGATGACTATCTGGTGCCTGGGCGAAGGCCTTCCAATAACTGCACAAGATTGCCTACCAGCGGTGGGCATGATCCTTCAACGGCTTCATACGGCGCCAATAATAACTGAACTAAGCCATCCATGACAGCACCAACGTTGCTGAGTGGGATTGCATCTTTCGACTTTGCCGTTCTTATCGATGGACAACCTCGATCTAATGTGACAAACTTTCGCGCACCCAGAATGTCGTCTCCATTGAGAAAGACTGTAGTCTGGAAGTTATCACTAGGTGATGGCTTGTCGGTAGCAGATCGCTTGAGCAAGCCATAGCCCCATAATATCAAGCCGGCATGATACACGGCGATTGCATTGAAATTGCACAGGAGACCTCTCGGGAGGTTCTCAGTAGCCCGCAGGATTTGTCCCGCGTGCCACAATGATTGGCGGGCTGGAACGCTTTTAACCCAGTCGCGCAACGAAGGATAAGCGGAACGCGCTTCCTCCTGGCCCTCAATTCCCGCAAACAGCTGGATGTCGTCCAGAGGAGCGTTGAGGTGTACCAGCATGAGCTCCATGGTGATTTCAGCGCTTTTCGTCATTGGCGGACTGCTGACATGAAAGTCTTCGATCTGCTTCGTAAGTTCCTGATAGCGTGATGACAAGATGAGACTGGTGTTCCCTTTGTTAGGTGAGCGCGCACCGAGCGAGGTCATCTGGCGGAACTCCCAGACCAGACCCCACATCATGTACAGAAATATGGTGCTCGCGCTATCGTGGTGACCGAGATAATCAAGGTCCAGAAAGCAGTCGACAGCTGACGGACGTTTTCTCGCATCCCAAGTGTCCATGTAGGCGTTTTTCCAGGCACTTGCCGACTTTGCTAGCCAGAGATCTATCCAATGTTACCGATAAACATTGCAATTTTCCCCAGACAAGTCTGAAGTCGCATAGAAAGATAAAGGTAACTTACGATTTGAGCTGGGCAGAGGGAGCTGCATCTCTGAGTATGCCATCAATGGTGGCTTGAGTAGGGCCATTGACGACTGTCTGTCAAGCTCGAACACACGATAGATAAGACGAACATAAGACTCTTGATGAACCCATTCCCGCCATTTTGATTCCAGAGCTGGCCCTTCCTCTTCCACAGTTGGCGCAATGTCCTTCCACATCGATCTCCGCAGCCGGCCTCCTCGCCGGACCATCGTTACAAGTGGCTGTAAAAAGCTCTCGGCAATTTCCATCTTGCGACTGACGCCGGACCACATACCTACAATCAGTTGTAACAAGAACGTTCGGACATGCTGCAAGTCCCTGATGGCCGAGTTATCCTCCTCAAAGGACTTCGCCTGACCCATTCGAGCCGCTTCGTGAAGAGCAAATCCAAGCTTACGTAGGGGTATGTCCGGCGTGGACGCAGCACCTGCTGAGATGATACAAGCAAGTAACTCTGGGCTCATCTTCGCCAGTGACAACGTCGGAAGGTGGAACCAGGACTGCACATCAAGAGCTGGTGAGGTCAAGAAAAATTGTATAAGCCCATCAAGCAATTCGACACTTGGAAACGCAGATGCAATACGCTTGACGTTTTCGGGGCTGCATGTACCAAGGACGAGAGCCATGACCCGATCACGGCTCACTCGACCAAGTCTCTCATTCAACGCTCGACGTTGTGGGAGATGCGCACGGCGAGTGCTGTCTTTTTCAGAGTCTGGGAAAGCCAGGTTTGACTGTTCCATACCACTGTGGTCCTTATCGCGGCGTGGGTTGTAGCGCCATATACTTTGTTTGAAGGCTTCCGTACGTACTGGCGCGCTGTCATTTTCCAATGGCTGTGGCTCCAAACCTTGAGCATCAGTAGAAGGCGTTCCCGCCGTGAAAGGCACTTGAAAGTTATATTGATCCAGCAACCCAAGATCGAGATCTGTGAGTCCAACATCCATGTCAAAGTTGAGATCCAGAAGACCTCTTGGAGTAGCATGGCCAGACAAGAACGACTCAAATGGAGGCATATTCCGGAAGTAATCTGGTAAGAAAGGATCGACGCTTGGAGTGCCATCAAAGTTTGACATGTTGCTGTTGAAAAATGATAGGTCCGTATCATCAGCGCTAGTGTATAGTTGATCCATTGCTAGTGTGCTAGCATTGTGTTTGTTGTCGTTGGAGGTGCTGAGGGATCGTTCACGCTCCCCCATGTGCGACCCAGTCGAAGGTCTCATCTGTGCTACTGGCATGGCTGGTGGCAGGAAATTGGATTCCTCCCTGTCACCGTCACTAACCTGTGGTGTCAGGATCTGACAATTGTCAGGCGGCGGTTGCATTGGAGGTGTGTAGTCGAAACCGTTTGATAGATCAAGCAGATCTTGTGCGGCATGGACCGCATCGAGTTCGTTAACTTCGCTATCATCCGCTGTGAAGGTTTCTGGCACTTTGCAGGCGATATTCTTCTTCTTACAACGACTGCATGGCTTTTCGTCCTCACAGCGTAGATGGCTCTGAGAGCAGGCTTCGCACGCTTGTACGACTCGAGTATCGCGGGCGATCTCCCGCTTTTGCCTTTTCGCAGCAGAGTCAGAGCTGTGGTTTGTTACATGCCTCTTAAGTAGGTCTCTGCAAGTGGTTAGAGTTTCGGGTTCGGAATCAGTGGGGGTGGCACGTACATCCTTGCAAAGCCTTTTGAGCAGACTGGACAAATGTACGGCTTCTGTTTCGTATCTGGATATGAGGGTCAGTGCCAGACATTGGAGGGCCAGATACGACGTGATAGTAACAACGTGCACGGTTGCTGTGTAAGCCTGTTGCCTCCTGCTCAAGAGGTGTGCAGACGCTGCGTCTCGCGGACAAGATGAATATCACCTTTGTCTCACAGTCACAAAAATCGTACGATCATTGACGAGACAGCGCTATCAAAGACAATACGTACGAGCTCGAACGTGTCGCGTGAGATGATCGGCCCTGGTGAAGGATCTCTTGCACGTGCTGCACTGAAAAAGTCTCTGTTGTTCCAAATCGGGAATAGCGGCTGATGATTGCTCTTGAGGTGGTGTCGCCTTTGCCTGCATTGCAAATGCGTCGAACGACAGTGGCACAATGGCTTCGGGGAGGAAGGTGGAGGAGAATCTGGGGAACGCTGGATTGTGGGGAGAGCGAGAGCCAAATCATGCGCGGCACGTCCGGCGCGGGAATCGACAGCCGCCGAGGCTCGGCCGTTCCCCCACATCACGAAGTCAGCCGCTCTACAATCACTCAGCATTGTGTTGAATATGTGCCCGAGTACCGAGCCTGCGTGCTTACTTGGCTCGCCCTTTTGTCTTGATTTCGGCGGACGAATATCAATTTTTCGGCAGTTGGATTGACAGCGAGCATTACTCTTTTCAGCAAGCCATCGGCCCAGTCAGGTGTACTCACACCCTCTCAGTCATATCTCCAACTTGAGACGGCATGAAACCCGTTTTTTCGAAGTGCAATTTCGAGTAAACGTTCTATATCAAAATCTTCCGGACAGCCACAACTGAGAGATCTCTAGCAACAATACATCGTGAAAAGAAAACCATGGCGATCCCACCTGTCCACTTCTTCTCCCACGGCTCAACCATGATGCTAGGCGAGGAATCGCGCTCATCCGACTACTGGAAAGCCTGCGGCGACGAAGCACTCCGCCACGGCATCAAAGGCATCATCATGATGGGCGCGCACTGGGACGCACGAGGCGTGAATCGCATCGACGTCTCCATGAACCCTAAACCCGCCAAATCACCCGTCGCCTACGTGCATCCCAAGAAGTACGTCGACTACGAGCTCAACCCGGACCTCGCCACGGGCAAAAAATGCATTGCCGCGCTCCGCGAAAAAGGCATCGACGCCCGCCCCAACGACAAGTTCGACTGGATCCACGACACCTACCTCATCCTGATCCGCATGTTTCCCGCCAAATGTCCGCCAACAACCATCATCAGCATGAACGGGCGGTTTGACCCGCACTTGCACGCGCGCGTGGGCGCCATCCTCGCCCCTTTCCGCGAGGACGGATACCTGATCATCGGCACGGGCGGCGCGGTGCACAACCTCTACCGCAACCACTGGGCGCAGATGCTGCGGTACTCGGATAACCTGGCGCAGCCGTACCCGCCTGAGGCACCGATGCTGGAGTTCAGACAGAGCGTGGAGGATGTGTTTGTGAGGAGTTGTAGGAAGGGGGCACCGAAGGGAGCGGTCACGAGGGGTATCACGAGGTTGATGAAGCATCCGATGTTTAGAGATGCGCATGCGACGGATGATCATTACATGGCGGCGTGTTTTGTGGCTGGTGTGGTGGATGCGAGTCCGCGGACTGGGGAGGAATGTGTGTTAGGCGCGGAAGACTGGGAGCTGGTGAATATGTGCAACAGTCAGTTTACTGTTGGGAGGTGGGGGCAGAAGGCCTGAACTCTTCTTTTTTGTGTTAGCTGTGTTGCTGGTTTTCCAAGTAGCTTGGTCACCTTTAAAGCGTTAATCCTTGATGACTGTTACTATCGAGCACGCTGAATGGTAGGCTGTCATACCAAGCCAAGATGTGAACCGACTATAGCCCTAGGCATGTCGAAGTATGTACCATGTCTATCTTTGACTCGTGCCTGCGCTTAAAATTTTGTGGACTTAGCATTCTTCGTACAGGGCTTCTTTCGCAAAGTCTGTCGTGGGGAAAGCTGAGGCATGGCGCGTTAAGGGGGCAATGTTCCTTTGAACCATTAACACACGAAGTGGAGGCGTCTTCTTAGACGAAAACTTTGCCCTTAAACCAGCAATGTGACAATCATGATCTATAACATTCATGCTATGTACTCAAAACCCTGACCAAACAGTCTCTATTTAGGCGGCACAATAGGCAATGTAACGTAATTGACAAACTTCTCCCCAAAGTGCAAGTGGTTCAGACCCGCAAACACCTTCTCGCTCCTGTCTTCGGGATGGTTGTGCTGGAAAATGCCACTACCCTGAGTATCACCACTGCTGATCTCGAAGACGATCTTGCCGCCCTTCTCCACAATCACGTTTGTAGGCCAGACTTCGACATCAACCGCGTACACATCGCCTGGGATAACAGGTTGCACGTCGGTGCTGAAGTAGTCGCGCCACGGCAGGTACTCGCGGTGCTTGGGGTGATCGGGGTTGGTCTTTCGCAGGCTGACACGCAGCCAGCCTTTGGCGAGCGGGATGGGATCGCCTGCTGTGCCGGTGTAGTGCACTTCCTTCCCTGAGGGAGAGATGTAGCGCAGTGTGAGGAACAAATCAATGTCAGATGGTGTGGCGCCAGTGACGTGGGGTGATAGAGACACGTTCAAGCGTGCGACGATGTGTCCAGTGATTTCTGTCTCTTCCTCGAACAGTGTGGTGGTGAATTGGATCAATTTGGGATTGTCAAGTGTGCCCAGAGCCTCATAAGAAAGCTTCTGTGGGCGGTTTGTGATTGGTTGGACCGGCGTAAGAGACTTGGATGGTGTGAGGTAGAAGTTGGTGTATCGTGTGCGTGCGATAGGCCATTCGTTCTCCGTCCGCCTCTCAAAGACCTTCTCGGCTTCTGAATTGTCAAATCCAACGTCGCCTTTCCTGAGAACAATGTCGACCGGTGGCAGCTTGCCCTTGACGGACCAGCCGGCTCGGTCATCGTCCTTGAGGAAAGCATCGAGGAAGCTGCGCTGAACCTCGACCTCCTCCTTGTAGAAGAAAGGCAGGTCGTGTCGGCCAGTGATCATGCGCAGGTACTTGAATTCGGATCCTGCATGAGTGTAGCCTTCGATGTTGCCACGAAGATGAAGCAAGATGCCGCCCCAGTTGCCGACCGAAAGCAGAGGGACCTCGATATCGCTCATATCGTACTCTTTGCTTGCATAGTAGACCTCATCGCGGTATCTGGATGCGTTCGTATCGATTGTCTGGTCTTGACGATTCTTCGCACGAACTTCTTCGGATAGGTCACCGTCGACGGTGTCAGGGCCCCAGTTGCGCGCTGCACGACCGGGTCGCCCATATTGATTGGTGATAACCTGTCGATTCCTAATGTACAATGAGCCACGTTTCCCATGCACATATTCGGAGGAATACATACCACCAGAAGTCGATGAACTTGTTGCTCAGAATACCACCATGCCTGCAGCGGTCGCGGTAGTAGTCACTCATGCCCTCCCAAGGGATGACAGCAGCCAAACCCTTGGGCTTCCGTGCAGCGACACGCCACTGCGATCCAGCGTAGTAGCTGATGCCGAGCAGGCCAACCTTGCCAGAAGACCAAGGCTGTTCGGCCGCCCACTCCACTACATCAAAGAAGCACTCGCTCGTACCGCGCGACATGGTGTCGAGAAAGCCTGGCGATTGCCCAAGCCCGCGCTCGTCAGCGCGAACGACAACATAGTCGTGCTTTGTCCAGAACCCAGGATCCGGTGTTTCCCATGCGGAGTGATCGGAATGGTGTTCTGGGTTGACTTCCGAGTAAGACTTTGGGTGGAAGCTGTACCTGTCAGTAAGAGACTATGCAGATTGTTCCATTGCACTTACTCCTTGTAATGGATGTCTTTCCCGTAAGGGCCATATGTCACCAGCACGGGAAGCTTGATTCCCTCGTTCGTCGACTTTGGTCTGTATACATTGACTCGGACGATGCCTTGCGAGCTGCTCTTCAACTGGACTTCGGCATTTTCTTCGAAGATGTAAGGGAACGATGTTTCGTCGACCTTGTGCGCCTTCTTTACTTCTAGCTGTTCAGCCATTGCGTCAATTATGTCAATATTATTGCAGGTGCTTCGAGACTCATCATTGGCGATATTCAGTATATATTGACAGCTGCGTCGCGGATTGCGCCGACGCGACTGTGAATGACGAGGGGTCGGGGTCCGCTTCCGATGTGGGGGACCTCCGCCCGACGTTGTCTAACAAACACTGTAACCTCGTACGAGGCATGAACAAACAGACCACACGGACGTAAATGACCTTCGTAGGACCATCCAACGCCGTCTCACCCATGATAGAAAGATAGCATGATATTGTCTCAAAGGGTGCGTACGACTAGAGATTTGAGTAGTTACCATCTGGTGCAATTATGCTTGAGGACAAGATGTCACAAACGCTCAGTACATTCAGATTGTAGCAAGAACTCTATGCTTTCATGAATATAATCCTTACCAACACCTCCATAATCTAGTGCGAAGCAGGCACCCCCTGCATAGTCCCATAATCCTCCTTCAAGGCCTCGCCGTCAATCTCCACCGGCTTACTCTCCTGCAACACATACATCATCCTGGACCAGCTGTCCTGACTCAGATTCCTCCACGCATGCATCGTGCCCCTCTGGATTGCCACGTCTCCACGCTTCAACACCCTCGTCTCGCCAGAATCAAGAACCAGCTCCACCTCGCCCTCAATGACCACCCCGTAGTCGAGCGACACGGTCCTGTGCATTGGCGAAAGCGCACCGGGCTCCATGTCGACGAAGCGCAGGACTGTGCCGCCGGACGTCACGAGCCCCGGTGCCTTGTCAAGAAAGGGCTTGTAGACGTTGATGTCCGAGTCGTTACTGAGGTCGACGGGGTGGCCCTTTGTGACGTAGGGAAGACCAAAGGCGGCGCTGGGTATGCGATCCCATTTCAGTGTCTCATCGACGGCATCAGAGAAGACTGCTTGTTTTGTGGCGGGGTCATGGGTCGTAATGAAGCGCTTCAAGCTGGGCAGCTTGTTCTCGAGCTCGGGTCTAGAGGACATGGTTGAGGCGTGAGTGCAAGTGTGGTAGGTGACGGTTTGCTAGATCAGAGCGAAGATTTTGTGCAGGGAGAGATGAAAGACTTCATTCCATGGGAACTTTTGGGAGTTCAATCAATGATTCCCAGGTCCATGATGCCTTCCGATGTGGAGGGAGAGCATATCAGGGTCCAACTGCCGACATGCACTGACGCGGCTCCTGCAGGGCCATAAATTGGTCGTCTCGCGCTTCGGGGCTTGAGAACTCCGTTATTTCGTACGAAGCAGAAATCGTGTGGATGCAGGAGGGTTGCTGTCGTTCAGACCCACAATGAGCTGGTTTTCACAACATCGATACCCTTGAGCAGACGCGCTCGCGGAGCGAGTGGCATGCAGCGCATCGCTGCCTTTTTCTCCAGCTGTAGCCAAGTTTCGAGTCACAGACGCTTGCTTACAGAGCCGCACTCTATGCTGCTCTGGCAGCGGAAGGGTACTAACAGCGCCCACCGATGCCGTTGTCCGGGGCCCCGCATCATGCTCCCGATGTGGAGGGCGCAGGGGTCCCGCGCGCTCATTGACAACATGTACGAAAGTCTTGATGATGGAGAATCAGCAATCGCCTCGTGCTCAAGATCAACAATCTTGTCAGTCGTGAAAGCAGAGAAACGTTCTATCGCTATATCAATCGCATTTGCGTAGCATCCTATCATCATGGCCGATCCTTATAGCTCCCACTTTGGCATCAACAATATCCCCTATGGCATCGCAAGCTCAGCCAAAAGACCGCAACCTCAAGCCGTCACACGGATAGGCGACGAAGTCATCTTCCTTGCCGAGCTCGCAGCCCTCGACTCCTTCACTGCAATCAGTCCTGCCCTACCATCCCTCTTCTCAACACCCACCCTCAACGCCTTCGCCGCCCAACCCCAAGACGTGCAATCTGCCGTACGCACGGCAATCCAACATGCCTACCAGACCGCCCAGCACACTTCTGCCGCCGAGCCCCTTGCCGCAGCTACCCTGCACCTCCCCGTGTCCATCGGGGACTTTACAGACTACTCGGCGAGCGCAAACCACGTGCTCAACGCGGGCGAGGCGATAATGGGGACTCGTTCTTTCCCGCCGGCATTCCACAAGTATCCCGTCGGCTACGCGGGGCGCTGCTCCAGCATCGGCGTGAGCGGGACGCCGATCACGCGGCCGCTGGGGCAGTACGTGGAGGACTATGCCGCGGCGGAGAAGAAGATTGTGTTTGGCGCGAGTCGGGCGCTGGACTACGAGCTCGAGGTTGGCGCTGTGGTGGGCCGGCCCGTGGAAGCCGGCACGTTCCTCAACGCGCAGGATGCCGACCAGCATGTGTTTGGGCTGGTGTTGGTGAATGACTGGTCCGCAAGGGATATCCAGGGCTTGGAGATGAATCCGCTGGGGCCGTTCAATGGAAAGAACTTCGGCACGTCGGTGTCGCCATGGATTGTCACGCTGGAGGCGCTGAGGGCGTTTGAGGTGCCTGCGCCGCCGCGCATGGGGCCTGTGGCCGGGTTTATGGATGACGAGGGCGCGGTGAACTATGATATCCGGCTTACAGGGACGATTAGGAGGAATGGGGAGGAGACGACAACGTGCAAGGTGGGGTTCGAGACGATGTATTGGACGTTTAGACATATGCTTGCGCACCATACGGTTGGTGGGTGTGGTCTGCGAACCGGCGACTTGATAGCGAGTGGAACTGTGAGTGGGGAGAAGGAGCATGAGCATGGCTGCTTGCTTGAGCTGACCAAGAATGGGAAGAAGGCTAGTAAGCTCAGCGACGGGAGTGAGTTGAGGTACCTTGTCGATGGAGATGAAGTCATTTACGAAGCTGTTGTCGGAGATGGGAGCGCAGGCGTTGGGTTTGGGGCGTGCGTTGGTGTAGTAAAGCCAGCGAGAAAGGTGTAGAAAGTGTTCTAGATGTTGAACAATGATTTGTGTTCCATCTGACATCCTCATATCGAGGCTTGGAACCACGCATGAAATAGAGCATGTACGTGAAGCAGAGCGTTAGTTGACGACGGACGTCAATATTTGGTTCATTTCAGCGTCGTGGTAATTCTGGTGACGTGTCCAACGCCAACACTTGCGGTATATCCAGTGCTTGATGCTCCTTTCCCCTTTCCCACCCCCAGGCTCGCTCTTCGCGTACTTTTACAGCAGTTCTATCATGTACAGCTCTTCCTCCAATCATCGCAGGCCAGCCAAACGGCGCTCCTGGACCTCAGAGAGCGCGCGGCTGCCGCTCAAGAATGCAACAACGGCGACAAGACCAGCGGCAGGCAGCGTCTGGAAAAGATTCCAGCTTGTGTAGTAAAGGAAGAAGACACCCTCCATGGCGATGATGGATCCGTAGAACAAAGCGTGCGAGACCGGGGCGGCACCGAGAGCCTTGCTGACGTGGCTGATGTTGGCACCCAGAGTAGCCCAGAGGCCCAGCAAGATGGGCAAGCAAGCAGCAACAGCAGCGGCAAAGACAATGGTGATGATCTTAGGGGGAGACTTGGGGTCGTCGCGGAAGATGTGGTGGATCTCGGCCTCGGGAGCGTAGCGCAGGGGAGCTTCTGGGACGGCAAGAGGGACGTTGGCGTCGCGTGTGACGGTGAGGTCGAAGACTTTCTGCTTGTATGGTGTGGAGGAGCCGAATGCGCCGATGACCACGGAGGCAGGAATCGGCTTGGAGGCAGTGAGGAATTGGTGGGGCAGGTCCTTCTGGGTCTAGAGAGGCTGTTAGTGGTGGAAGGCGCGATTGAACCACGTGCGTACCAGAGAGACCTTGCCCTTGCCGCTGTCCTTGACAGTGAGCACGAAAGACTCGTCCAGCCCGCTTACAGGGTCGGTCAATGTCAGGAAGGCCTGGTGCGGGCGCTTGGCTTTCTTCCCGTCGACGGTCGTGAGGTCGAGCTTCAACGAGTCGGTGGCGCCAAGAGATACCGTCTTCGCGAGGGGAGTTGTGGCGCTGAGCCTGGTGCTGGTCAGCATTCATGTTCCAGCGGCTGCCGTTGGTGGGAGCTCACTTGTCCTTGGAGGCTCCGCCAACACCAGCGCCTTTGCTGGCAATGGAAACGGTGGCATCTTCGAAGCTCCAGGCGGCGGCAGCGGATGCAATTGAGGCGCCGGAAAGCAGTAGTGAGGACACGAAACCGAAAGAGACCTTCATGGTTGACGTTTGCAAAAGAGTGAACGCGGAGCTTTCGAGTGGTGCCAGAGGGGATTCGTGTCTAGTTCGGCAGCTGCGACCGACAGCTGCGTCAGCACGCACGGGCCAACTATCTTGATCGACTCTTAGCAGTCGCCGAGCATACACAGCTCTAGCAGCGGTCCAGTCTGCTCTGCGCTGGCTTTGGTAACTGTCAGTCGACGAAGGGGCTACGTTGTCTTTCGGATGTCTTTTATAGCCTGAGAACAAAACTTGACTATCCACACCCTGGCTAAGAGCGAGCTGTTCGATGTACGAGGCACGCTGGCACACGAGTTGGAACGACTTGGAGAGCATGCATTGTACAACAAGCAAAAGTGACGAATTGAGGTGTATCTTGAACTTGCGCCTGACTCCAGCCCTGTACAGTCTTGTTCCACGTGCCCTGTCCAGCTCATGCCGGAGCCGTCGTAGCCCCGTTCTCTCCACCCGCACCGCCCGTCAAGCTGGCCATGAACTCCTGATACCTGAAGACCTCACCTCTCCCTAGCCCCTTCCCGGCCTTGCCGAATGCTCGCCTCCCACTGAAGCCGTCCACCACCATGTCAATCTCGCGCTCTGTTAGGCGGTGCTCACCTGCATCTGGAGCGGTATGCAGCAAGGCGTCCTTGAGCTCAGCAAGGTCAATCTGGCCGTCGTCTCCGTCATCGAAGGCCTCGAAGGCGGCGCTCAGCTCGTTGGGCCGCGAGAGGCCGCCGAGCAGGTCGGACAGCGTGTTGAGGTACGTGGCGAGGTTTATGGACTGGGCGCCGTTGAAGTAGGTTGCGAGGGTGGAGGGGGTGGCGGACAGGCCGAGCTGAGAGAGCATGTCTGCGACGTCGGCAGCATTGACGTGGCCGTCGTCGTCGCGGTCCATGACGCTGAAGGACTCGCGCATGCTGTGCAGCAGCGGGGGCGGCAGCTTGGAGAGGGCGTCGTTTGTGGTTTGGCGGATCATCTGGGGTCGGGACAGGGCGCGCGGTGCGGGCGTGGTGTCGACGGGCGCGGGCTTCAAGGGCGACGCAGGAGCCCTGGCGGCTGCCTCGGCCGGCTGCTCGGGCCTCTCGTCCACGGCTCGCGCGACGACGTCGTCCCCGGCTCTCTCGACGACGGGCGGGGTGCTGGCTCGGGCGACGAGCGGCGGTGTGCTGGATCGCTCGCGGCCGCCGTCGAACATGGCGGCGAGGGAGGCGGTGCTGAGCGGGCGGGCGGTGGCGCTGGTGGAGCTGGACGTGTTGCGCGTGTGGTCTGGACGCTCAGGGCGGTCGCGCGCCGGCGACAGCAGCTGCGGCC